>SOPF01022765.1:0-19259 GCA_012979155.1 Hypericum perforatum
TGCCTCTATAATTCCTGAAATGTTTTCCTTAAATCATGTGTATTTTTAGGATGCTTCCCCTAGGAAAAGTTTCAACTCAGATGTATTTCTATTTTATACGATTTTACAAAGTTTAAGCATTTCAAAAAATAAAAATAATACTTTCAGGCCTCAAAAATTCCTGAAATATTTTTCGTAAATCATGTGTATTTTTAGAATCCTTCTTATAAAATTTTAGCTCAATCCAAGTCATATCCTATTTTCTAAGCCCTATTGAGTTGAATTAGATATGAGTTCGGTCGGGTTGAATTAGGTTTGGTTAGGTTCTGATTCAGGGAGGGGCATTATCATAATTTTGGGACCAAAGTGATGGAAAATTGGTGAGGTATGACTCGAATTAAGGGTTCTTTACTACAGGGTACTAAAATGATTTTTTGGCAAACCACAAGGTACTTAAAAGTTCTTTTCCCAAAATTTTATCCTACTTTGTATACTTGTCACAATATTATTCGAGCCTAATATTTTTAAAGATAAGATTTGAGTTGGAAAAAATCTTATAATTATCTATTGAATTTTATAAAATAGAAATAACTAACTTTGGATTAAATAAACTGCATATATTTAAATAATCTAAAAGCATAGATTAAAGAAAATGCATATATTACAATAATTTGAAAGCATAAATTAAAGGAAATACATATATTACAATAATATTAAAGTATAAATTAAAGAAAATACAAATATTACAACACTCGTAAATAGAAATTACATAGAAATACAACATTCAATATATATGCGTAATTCTTGTATTTTCGTGTTCTTTCATCGTCAGTGTATTAAAATGTGAATTAATAAATTAAATTTTAATTGGATTGATAATGTAGAAAACAGATATATTAATTATTTATTGGCTGATGCAAGATTGGTCCGAGGCTATTGCTGTGGATAAAAAATTGAGTTTGGGGGCTGGACTAATGTTGATGAATGAGAAATTAATTAAATATTTCGGGACTGGATTGATCCGGCCGTCCGGGGCTGCTGCTGCAGATGGTCTAATATTTACCTCAGGAATCTTTGTCATTATAAAGCAGAACCAAGTAAATGTGTTGAACCGACTTAATCAATCTTTTTGTATTTTTGGTTGAAAGACTTGGTCAGATCAATCTTCTCCTTGCTTTCGAGTTTGTATATTATTAATACATAGTATTATATCCCCTAGTCTAAGTCCTAAACCCAAGAGCTTACCATACAAACAAGGCACCACAAAGCCCAACTTTTTTAGCTCAGTGTAATTTTAAGACCAAAATTATAGTCTTTTTTTAGAAATTAGGTAGTGTTGTCTTGTTTTGGAATCATGGAGGGGATGTTGGGACTTCTGAGGATCCATGTGCAAAGAGGGATCAACCTTGCTGTGAGGGATATTAGGAGCAGTGATCCTTATGTTGTGGTCAAGATGGGCAAACAGGTAATTAATTCCACTCACTTACACACAACAATTCAAGTTCTTCTCTAGTAGTCTATCTATATCATGGGTTCTGTTCTGTTCTGTTTTTTCTTGTTGTTGGTTATTGATTCTTTTCCAAAATGAGAATTGCTAGCCATGGGAATAGTTAGTTAGATCATCACTGTTTGGCTTCTGGGTTCTTCACTGTTTAGTCTGTTTAATTTCTGTCTGGGTCTTGATATATTTTCCATCGGAACACGAGAGTTGAGCACTGTCGAGTCTCGGTTAAACAGTGTCTTTCGTACTGTCCTTTCATTTATTAAGATTTAACCCAAGAGATTCTGGAGAAATTTAAGTCTCGGATCACTTGTACCAACTTTCTCGTTAGTTTATCTAATCATGAAAATCTGTTGTGCAAAGCTGTAGCTGTGATGCTGTGTCTTTTTCTTTTTGGACTTAACCATATCTTGGTGCATCCGATGCACCAAATCTTGTTCCCTTTGTAACCCCACTTTTGTAGTTGTGTCCTTTAAGCCTTTTCTAGGAGTGGTTTATCGAATTTTTCTTGTCTATCAGTTGGAAATAATGCCTATACTCTATGTTCAGATGGTTATAATGATGTAAAATTTGTGAATGAGACTCGCCAGTAACGAAAGATTTACCTTCTCCCAAGTCATCTGATGATGTTTTTTGTTGCTTCTCATGTTTCTGACATGTGTGATGATACTGCTGGACTAGCAACAGCCATACCAAGACCTTGTTTGGAATCGAAAAGGAAACCAATTGAATGTTGAAAACCCGATTTATGATATGTGATGATAAAAAAATTAATAATTTGCATATTCCATTTGATATCTTAATCCCTTAAGTCAGCGTGGTATTTATAGAATGTGTCTTATTGCAGAAATTGAAGACGCGCGTGGTGAAGAGAAACATTAACCCCGAGTGGAACGAAGACTTGACGCTTTCGGTTACAGACCCTAATGTACCTATCAGAATTGTGAGTAGTATAGTTCACATTCCTTGCTTTTGGTTTGATGAAGACACCGATCTTGCTGTTCCCACGGCTTGCTTTGCGATCCGAAGAAGTTGGAACTTGATGAATACTCTGATAGAGCTCGTGATGGTGCAATCTTGCTTATAAAGGCGACTGACCATTTCCAATATTTTTCCAGGAAGTCTATGACTGGGATACCTTCAGCAGAGACGACCCTATGGGGGATGCGGACTTCGACATTAGCCTGTTCATGGAGGCCGTCAGAATGCGCTTGGAGGGCGTCCCTGATGGCACCTTGATTTCAAGGGTTCATCCCAGCAGGAAGAACTGCCTCGTCGAAGAGAGCCATATCGTTTGGGTCGACGGGAAGGTGGTGCAGAACATGTTTCTCAGGCTCCGGAATGTCGAATGCGGGGAGGTGGAGCTGCAGCTGCAGTGGATTGATGTTCCTGGCTCCAAGGGTCTGTAGAATTTCATCAGTCTAGTAGCCTTTTCCCTTTCTTTTTCTACCCCTTTTGGCTTTGAACCTATGTGTACAGAGAAGAGTTTGGACATCATATAATCATATTTTGGATGTTTGGGATTTGCATTCACTTTCACCTTGAGTTTGGCAAATCAAATCTTTTTCGAGTTAATGAATGTTTAGATTTTGGTTTTTTTTTTAAAAAAAAAACAACGGCAAATTCATATTTGGTACTTCGAATATTACAAAATAAAATAATAGTGCTCATTATTTTTCTCCAGATTTTCAGATAATAGTACTTCGAACATAATAGTAATACAAAATATATGATAGTGCTAAAATGTTAGTACCTTTAAAAGTTCTTCTGAAATGAGAGTTCACAAGAAATAAAGGTATATTTTTAAACTTCTGAAATACGAAGAATGATGAAACTAAACAATTTTGGGAGACTTAATTTTTTTTTTTACATTTATTACTGATACAGAGTGATTATATAATAATACTTAATATTGATCAATTTTTTAAGGGTAATGACTATACTTAATTACTAACGTATACAATTTGTCTATACTTTGTGTCGTAAAAAAAAGTCCTTTAATACCATGCGGCATGCATTAAAGTGTTTGGCAAGGCTTTTGAATGTCAATGCCCAAATAAATTCCGATAGGGCGATAACCCTTCATTCTAAATTCCAAAGCCTAAAACATGCAAAGCCCAAACCAAAGCTTACCGAAGACCGATCATAACCCATCTACGAACCCACTCGCCCCTTAGAAAAGTAGACGTTCTTGAAATGTCTCCAACCCCTTCTTCTCACGGTCTTGCATACTAACCAAGTTCGAAAAACAAGACATCTCTTTTACGTAAATCCTTTCTCTCTCTAACTTTTAGAGAGTGGAACTCTCTCTCCACTTCTGGAGCCCATCTAGGGTTTTTACACCCAGCCTCCCCTTTCTTCTCTATCTTTCCTCCCTGCCGGAGCCTTTCTCTACCTTTCATCACCTCTCCGCCGTCGAACTTGGCTGCCGCCCGTCCCTAACTGACACTAGCCACTTCTTGTAGCTACCGACCGAAGCTGACGAGTGTAGTCTTAATCGAACCTAGCTGACCGTAGCCCTCTCCATCGTCTTCCAACCGTCCTCGCCGCGGGAGCCACCCTCTGTCAGCCTAAGCTCTCGCCGGACGCAGCCTTAGCCGACCCTAACCCTCGCTGGTCGAAGCTCTAACCATCCGTCCAAGGCCGTCCAAAGCTCAAGCCGCCCGTCCCGTCGACTCATCCGGCCGTTCGTCTCGCCGACTCGCCGGTCCAAAGCTCTAACCGTCCGCCCAAGGCCGTCCGTCTCGTTGACTCGTTGGCTCGCCGTCCGTCCGTCGTTCTCCGGCCGTCCGACCAGCAGTCCGTCGTCTAGTCGACCTCACACCTTTCACCGCCAGTAATCGTCCTCTTCAAGATCCGTGCTCTGCTACTAGCTCCCTCGCAGTCTAACCTAGAGCGAGCTTTGGTGCTCCCCGGGGGGGTTGATCACCGTCGACCTCCCCCCGATGGTCTGTGTCTTTTACTATTACTAGCCCCCTGTTGTTTATGGCCTGCTTGTTTTTTGCTTTAGTCTGTTGCTTGGTTTGTTTACGGTGGCGTTTGCCTGATCTTACGTGCTTTTGAACTTGTTTGCCTGGTCGATGGATGCGGGTGGAAAACCTTGCGTCAGTCGATTTATATCGACTTTGGCATTCATCTGAGTTGTATCTTGTATACACTGAGATGCCCTCTTGGCTATGCCTTGAGATTATTGGACGTAAGTTACTTCGGCAGAATTTTCGCCAAGTCGTTGGTCTTCAGACCTTTTTCGACTACCCATCGCTCCCCCCTATGCCATCTCGTGTCCATCGGTCTAGCTCACTTGTTCTGATTTGCCTCCTTATCTTGTTGCTTTGTTTTGCCTCGCTACCGAACTATAATTCGGTTTTAATATAGGCTTCGCGCCATCTATTTCAAAAAAAAAAACCAAGTTCAAAATTGTTGATAGTAGAATAATAACAAATCTTGTATCGTTTTTCAGGAATCGATAATTCTAATTTTATTTCTTACGAAAATAAAAAAATTATTTAAGAAAACAAAATCCAAAATCATCTAAATCTAAAATTTAAGTATAATTATCTAAATTAAACATTCGAAAAAATTGAGTTTCCATTGTAAAACTTCTGATTATCGTTCTACCGAATTTTTTTATTAAAGTATAGGGAGTCAACGCATTAACGGATCGATTCCAGAGCCGGATTAATTCCTCCCACGTCTACAGTTTTTTTAAATTTTTATCATAAATTTTAGGGCAAATTTTCTTCACGTTTTTCGCCTTTGCTTAAATTACTATTTTCGTCCCTACTATTTCAAAAAAGAGACTTACGTCCCCCTAATTTGCTTAAATAACACCCTAAGGTCCCTCGTGCTGGAATCGAAAAATTTTTTCGACACCAAGAGACCTAAAATGACCAAATTGCCCTTGAGTAAAAAATTAAACACAGAGTAATCCTCGATGACCCACCTCCTCGACGACGACCTCCCACATCACCCACCTCCCTGACGATGACCTCCTCCCAAACAACCAATCCCCGCCTGGATCCACCTCCGATGAGGAGAAAGGCTCCCCTAACCGTCGCGTCACGAGGCTCGTCCTCCAGAATCTTCCCCTAAACGGCACCATCGCACCTAACACGGTCTCCCTCCTTGACCAGCTCCGCATCCTCAGCCTCCAGAACCTCTCCCTCTCCGGGCCCATCTTGGACCTTTCCTCCCTCACTAATCTAAAGGCCCTCTTCCTCGACCGTAACCATTTTTTGTTCTCCGTCCCGTCGTCCCTCGTCTCCCTCCATCGACTCAAAATCCTAGACCTATCCTACAAAATCTGACGAAATCCCGTCCTCCATCTGTTTAGGAGGTCGTCGTCGGAGAGGTGGGTGGTGTGGGAGGTCGTCGTCGGGGAGGTGGGTCGCCGGGGATTACTATATTTTTTAATTTTTGACTCAAGGGCAATTTGGTCATTTTAGGTCCCTTGGTGCTAGAGAAATTTTCTGATTCTGGCACCAGGGACCTTAGGATGTTATTTAAGCAAATTCGGGGGACTAAAGTCTTTTTTTTTAAACAGTAAGGACGAAAATAGTAATTTAAACAAAGGCGAGAGACGTGAGGAGAATTTACCCTAAATTTTATGTTATGAAACGAATGTCTGAATGAATAATTTTTTTCCACGTAACTTTTCATATTCTATGCTTAGATCAAAATAGATTAACTGATTTCAGACATTCAAGCATCAACTTAACGCTATTTAAAATTTTGATTTTTTTAACATAAGAAATATTGTGGCCACGTGGCAGCCACGAATAATTAACGATCGGGAAAATATGCAAGTTTGCATAATTTAGATAATTATTTACCCAATATAAAAAAAAACTCACTGGATCATCAACTTCACCATGACTTTATGATAAACAAATCATGATTAAACTTTAAACCTACTTCTGTTTATATTACGTCTTATAATATTATACCAAATATTTTTTGGCTATAAGCCTAGAATTACTGACTAAATAGTGAGGCCACCATAATTCTAGTTTGGCCCATGACATTTGCGTGTCATTGACAGGGTTTTAAAAAAAACCCGGAGGTTGATCCAAATTTAGGTCTCATCCTAGGTCAACCAATTTGACCAGCCCAATCATCGGTTAAACTGAAATTATGTTTCCTTCATATTTTAATGTAATTTTTTCAAATATAGATAGGTATATAGGAAAATAATCTACAAATTTTACAAAAAATATATAAAAATATCAAATTTTTGGTCGAACTGCCTGGTCCATCCCGATTTTTTGGGAAAATTATCCAGTTCGACCGAAAATTGGACAGTTCGCAAGGTTACCATTTTTCTGGTCGAACTCAGAATATTCTAGGTCACAATTCGTAGTCTGACCAGTCGAACCACCGGTCATACTGCATTTTTTTTAAAACCTTGGTCATCGAGTGTCGTCATATTCATCCAATAGCTAAAGGAACAGTGACAACCTCCTTACGAAATTCTCGTGAAGAGAGGGATCGCGACCTCCATGTAAACCACGGTGACATGAATGTTGCCCAAGCGAGGGTCAAAGGGTGAGCCATAAATTTTTTGAAATGGTAGTATTATATAAAATATCCAATTTTTTAATATTAATATTTAATTTATAGGTTAATTAATTATTTAATGAAGTCTAATTTTTTTTATCTTAAATACACACACACATATATATATATATATATTAAATTATTAAATAAATAAAAAATTAAACAAGCTCAATTGAACGGACTTATTATAGGTGACTCCGTTCCTATGTAATTGTGCGTAACGCGAATTAACGATTTAAAATTTCAAAAAAAAAATAGCAATTTAAGAATCTTCAACAAGAAAGAATCTAGTCATGTATATTGTAAGTAGTACAACCTTTTCTTGAACACTTGTCAAGAAAGAATACGATGTAATAGTTTTTTTAGTTATGATAAAATAATTTGTTTATATATTTTGAATAATTTTATTTTGATAGTTTGATCAATTATGTTAGAATAGTTTAATTATGTATACTTAAATAATTTTAAAATTTATAATTAAATAGTTTATTTGTGCAGTACCATCATAGAATACTCTTTTCAAAATCAAATCCGTACCCACGAAAAATGGCTTCAGAATGCTCCCCCACGGAAAATAAAGTAAACGAAAAACTCGCATAAAACAATTTTTCTGTCGTTGAAAAAGGGCAGGCGAATCCCATGAAGACATAGTAAAACTATATCATAATTAGCATTTATTCATTATTGCTATGTTGTTACCGGTGATCTAAAATTTTATCAAAGAAATTAACAGCTGAAAAATATTCACAGCAAAAAACTACCTTCATATTATTATCAATGAACTCAATTCTACAACCACTAACATCATTACGAAGGGGTGCTGCAAAACAATTTGATGGTTCCCGAAGTGGAGCACTAGAGACATAACAAATATGATTATTGTAAATATTTATAAATTGATTTTTTGTTAAGTGATAATTTATTTGAATTGATAAAAGTTTTGGTTCCAAATTAAGACAATATAAAAAATGATAAATTTGCATAATGTACATATTTAAAATTGCTTTAATTTATCATTACATAAATTTATATAAATATTTTAAATATATTTTAATAATTTTCCACTATATAAGGTCATAATTGTTATGCTTAATGAAGAATAATAAAAAATTAAAAAGGCAAATTACTCTCTAGTCTCTGGACTTAACATAATTCTCCTATCGGGTCCTTCTTTTCTCATAAATGAGTAATACATTCCTGTTTTATTGAAAAATATTTGTCTAGGGTCCCCACAGACCAAATCAATTCTTTTTAATTTTTTGTCATGTGAAATGACTATTTTATCCTTCACAAAATGATAAATTTCATCTTATTTTTATCTTTTTGTGAAGGATAAAATAGTCATTTTACATGACAACAAAATAAAAAAATGGGTGCTGAAGTCAACCAGGGACCCGAGACCAATATTTTTTCAAAATACAGGGACGGCTAAATCCTTTATGAAAAAGAAAAGACCTGATAGGAGAATTAGATTAAGACCACAGACTAGAGGGTAATTTGCCCAAATTAAAAAGATGCGAAAAATTTTCTTTGTTTGTAATTCTTTGGTTTGTGCTATTGTTTTTCTTGTTAGTTCTTTGTAACACAAATAAATTTTGGAAAGATTTGTTTAATGTTAATAGAATATAATTCGCGTAAAATAGTCATAATTATGATGTCTTTTACACAACTCAGATCCAAATTTTGTATATTTATTGCTAAAATTTCTGACATTTTCCCAACATATATTTTATACTAATGATTTCAATGTTGTAAATTGAGGTTATTCATATTAACTATTTTTGTAACTAATTCTGAAAAATGATTATTTTTTGACGCTCACATATTCAGAGGCGGAGCTACTAGTTAAGTAGTGGGGTCAATTGACCATACTTAATTTTTTATTTATTTGATAATTTATATATAATTTAGTATATACACCTATTAAAAATAAAAAATTGACCCCACTAAAAAATCAATAAATATATCAATTAGAATTATGTACTAAAAAAATTAGTTATATATTTTATATATATTACCCCCACTAAAAAAAGTTTTGGCTCCGCCCGTGGAAATATTGTCTTGAAAGGGAAGTGTCGTGGAACACCATACTTCGTACGCCCTTAGCGCTCTTACTTTTTCCAAATCTCTCTTCTTGGTCTTCTTCAACGTCTTTATCTATGCTTGAAGTTGACAGAGCTTGCTCATCAAGATCTCTTCTTGGCTTAGGAAAATCGCGTTCAAGACCCACCTACTTAGTCCTCTGTGTTCCTCGGCTTTATCTTTTTTCCATTTTTGTCTTCCTTTACGTTGAGATGTATCCTGATTTTTTTGTTTTTCTTCTTTCCTGTTCTCGGGAGGTTGACTTGGTTTGCTGTTTTTTTTCTAGAATAAAGGTGTGATATTATTTTTATAATATTTTCGTCAAAATAGAATTTTCTATTTGTGCGCTCTTTTATCAATTTTTTTTACGAATTTCAGGGCGATAAAAATTTATTAAAACCGATAGTCACAACATCATTTTGGCTCAATGATAAAGGGAACCTCACAATAAATAAAATTGTATAAATCATGATGTCCCTTTAATAAAATTACTTTTATAAAATTTGACAGAGCTTAGTCTAGGCATCTTAATTGTTCAATTCACGAATTCAATATGTTTTTTGACGAGTTGATAGAGCTCGGACAAGTAATAGGCCATCGGCTGCGGAACGAGTTGATCAGCCATCACATATTTGTATCTGCATGGAGAATGATGACATGGCAAGTGAAATATTTTTTTAAAATAATCCTATTTTTTAATTTTAATTCACTAATTTTATGAATGTTTTTTTATTTTGGGTAAACAATCAGAATTATGTAAATTCCTTAAATTGGTACAAACTTACAAAATTTTTTTTAATGATTAATTTTAAATTAGGGTGAGTGACTTCCACGTGTCACTCAGATCTCAATTATTTTTCCCAAAAAAATCGACAAGTTGGTGTTCAACTATCCAAATTTTTTTTTATAAAAAGAAAATCACATAATTCTTGTTGCAGCCTCTCCAACTGGGTGTAATTGCCAGGATACTCTTGCGCCTTCCATAATTATATTTCATTGAAAACCATTCTTTGTTTAATAGCCAACGTTTTTTAAAATTGTTTAGAATGGTCCTTCCAAATATTCAGGCGTACTGTTCTTGATTCTATGAGTTCTACAAATGCATATTTTTCTTGCCTTCACACGGTAGGTCTCTTAGAACATTCGCATTGGTGCCCCTGCTACAGTGCGCGCCCTGGGCGCCACGTCAGCCGCGTCCCTGTTCTCAGTTTTCAGCTCACAGTGGTGTCCCTGCTACAGTGCCACGCCCTGGGCGCCACATCAGTTTTTTTCTCAGCTCAGCTTTTTTAAAATTCAGCTAACTGTATCAGACTCGATTATTTTTTTCGCGTAACTTCGAAAATGCAAAAAAAATTGGAACACTAAATTCATGAAATTAAAATTTCATTAAAAATTACAAATTACAAAAGAAACTACGAAATTGAAGAAATAACTTAGATTTGCAAATTACATAACTAAATACCACCACCAAATTTAGCCCAAACGTGCTCAATTAAGTCTTTATAGAGAGCGATATGGGCTTCTCTATTCCGAATTTGAGAATCAGCGGTCATGAAGCTTGATAGAGATCCAATGCGTTGAGTAGAGTATTCATAGTTTGTGGATGTGCTGCTGCTTGGTCTGTCATTGAAGAATTCTTTTGGACTATAAAGTCCATAACCATCACGTTCATCCTCCACTATCATATTATGCATTATGATACAAGCTATCATAACTTTGCCAATGAATTCTTGATCCCAAAGAAGACATGGAGATTTTATGAAGGCAAAGCGAGCTTGTAGAACTCCAAATGCCCTCTCCACATCTTTTCTGTATGCTTCCTGACGTTTAGCGAACATCTTCATTTTTTGGGTGCTCGGAGATGTTGGGTTATCAGAACTCGATGATATCGGATCCATGACTATTTTTTTTCTAAATAAAGGAGAGGAGAAGAGATGTTTTGGTGTGCAAAATTATGAAGAAGGTTGTATCCATTTATAGAATTTTTAAATGAATTTGGACCACAAATTTTTTACATCAAATTTGGACCACACATCTTTTTTTTTCATCCGAAAAGTCTTGTTATTTGGATTCAAAATGTTTTATAAAATTAACAAAAAATTATAAAAAAAGTCAAAAAAAATAAAAGTAATTTTTAGAAATTTTTCCCGAATTTTTCTGATTTTTATTATTTTTTTCCAATTTTTTTTTAAAAAATTAATATAATATTACCCCGGGCGACGTGGCCCAATCAGAAGGGGTCACGTCGCCCGGGACGAGACGCCCCTGTCGGGGCGCGGCACGCCCCGACTGACACGCGGGGCGCAGCAAGGTTTTCCTCGAGCCCATTCCCGGGCTGCCACGTGACGCGTCCGGGACACGGGACCACCCTCTGCGGATGGTCTTAGGACAGAAAATCTCACGTCCTTCTAAGAAATATGATTTGAACGGTGCAGAGTAGCACACGTACGTATGCATGGAGAGTGAGCCCATCTACCGTCATATTCATCCAATGGCTAAAGAAACGGTAATCTCAATCCTCCAGAAATTCCAATAAAGACATTGGTCGCTCCTTTCTCTGTGTTCCTAGACCTGACCACGGTTCGAATTCGAACGAATTCGAATCGAATTGGTTCGAATTCGAATTTACCTAAACATAAACCGTATTCAATTCGTCCAAAGACGAATCGAATTCAAATTATGAACGAATCGAATTATAAACGAATCGAATACGAATTATAAACGAATCGAATACGAATTGAATTCGAATTAATTCATAAATATTTAATATTTAATAAATATATAAATAAGTATTCAACATTTTTTTGGCGTCTTTCCCAAACCCAAAAGCCCACCTTTTAAAAATTGATGTCAGAAGCCCCCGCTCCCACCATATATATATATATACATACGAATTCAACTCGAATCGAATTCGAATTCAATTCGCCGAATTGACGAATTATCAAAATTGCAAACCGAATTCAATTCGAATAATGACGAATTCGAATCAAATTTTTAACGAATCGAATTATACACGAATCGAATCGAATTATCAACGAATCGAATCGAATCGAATTACGAATCGGATTCGATTCATGGCCAGGTCTATGTGTTCCTCCATAACTACGTACAGTCGAGTATCGAGTGTGATTTATGTTGCCACGCAAGAAAGCGAGAGTTCAGGTACTTGCCTACAACGCGCTAACGATTCGGAATCTTCTACAATAAAAACGACATCATAAAGCTCTCTCACTTAAGATTTTTTTTTGGTTATAACCCTAATATTATGTGATTAATCTAGGTTATGTTCAGAATTTTTTTAGATAGTGACTAAGTTTTTATAACAAGTACATACATTTTTGAGCTTTAAAATCTTGAACTCAAGGGCAAACATGATTAATTAGTATACACAATTTTCTCAATTGATCTCATTAAAGAAAACGGTAAATAAGAGGGAAACAATTTGATGGTTCCTGCAAGACGGACACTAGAGACTAATCAAAAATGTCAAATTAGATTTCCCAAGTATATGGTAATAAAATGTGAATCGTGTTCCGTTTAAGATGTCCTGATTTGGTCCGGAGACATACAGCCAACAGAGTAATGAGATGCATCCAGAATATGTCACAAAAAGTTTGTCAATCATTGGCCGAAATCATATATGGTCCACTCACGTGTTTTTATTGAAAGGTATAGCATTAGTAATCACGGGGAATCCTTCGAATTTCTTTACCCAAAATTACCTTGAGTGACTGTCTAATCGTAAATTAGTGTTGATTAGTCGCCCCATATGCAAAAAAAAAAAAAAAAACTAGTGAATGATATAATAAAATTTGTAAAACATCAACGATACAAATTGTGTTTACCTGAAAATATATTAGACGCACTACTCAGCTATTTGTGTTGTGGTTTTAGTTCTTTATTTTCTTTTTGGGATAATTACTTCGATACAGTATTATGTGATTTGAAGTTATACTAATTAACTGTTTGACTCTGCTTGTGGGTTACTATCAATTTTCTTTATAATTTCGATACAACAAATTCAAGCTAACCCACAATCGACAGTGGTTTGCCATTTTTTGACATAAAAAAACAAAATAAAACAAATAAAATTAAACCGTGAGAAAATTCCTTAAGTTCATGCGAAAAATAATAGAAGCCAAACGCCTCTCGCTGCCAGCAAGGAAATTGGCGCCGAGGTGGACAATGAATTAGAATTACATCTCCTTACGCTGCGACCGACGCATCTCGGGACGAGGTGGACAGGAACTTCGGACCCGGTAAATAACTTGTGATATTAGGTTAAAGATGAGAGGTTTCTCAGACTAACTCCTTTAGTAACTGATATTTTGACACTTCTCACACTAACTCCTTTAGTAACTGATATTTTGACACCGACATCTTATCTTGACAGAGAAGTTGTTATGGAACATCGTAGTTCGCACGCCCTTGCTCTCTACTTTTTCCAAAACTCTATTTTTGTCTACTTAGACTTCGTTGATGTCTTTATCTATGATTGAAATTTATAGAGCTTGGTTTAGGTGTCTTAATTATGAGATCCACGAACCCAATTTGTTTTTGGCCACCAATGTGTTGGTCGTAGCTCATTATTGTGAACTGAAATGAACGATATAGATTTAGCTTCGCATGATCGTAAAATGATAGAAATCGGGACGGATACTCGATCATCGGTTGCTAATGTCGTGATTTTTCTGATGATGTTGTCGCCATTTCAATTTTTTTATTATCTGTTGGCAAGTGGAAGATTTTCGAAACAATCTAAGGTAGAATAATCAAATTTTGTTAAACGGGTACAAAGTTAAATATCTTTCTGAAAAAATGATCATTTTAAAAATTAAAAAAATTATGGAGTGGGTTGCTACCATGTGGCCAGACATGGTTATCCGAATGAGTAATTTTTATTTTAGATGTTTTTTGTTGCCTCCACTCCACCTTGGTCTTATCGTCCAGACATGCTTTGACAGATTTTGTTTCATTGAAAATTAGCATTCATTCAAAATGTCATCTCCAGGGCTAAATATCTACTCCATGGTAACAATTGAAACCAGACAAACGAGCACTTCGTTAAAAATGGCCAACATTTATGTAAATTAGTCCGAATGACCCTTCCAAAAAATCCGGTGGACAAAAAATCGTACATGATGGGTGGTATAATAAATGAATAATATAGTTACAATAACTTGGGAGGATTGACTATTATAATATCAGAAATCTCTACCAAGTAAAAATGCGGATGCAAGTAATGCACGTCACACTGTTTTAAAAGGAAGCATTAGGGTAGTGGGGTAAATTATTTTAGGGCAAATAATCCACTAACTTCTTGTTTAAGTTAAATTCTTCTACTGGGTCCTTCATTTTCCATAAATTATTAAACCATCTTTAGTTTGCGAAAAATATTTGTCTGGAATTCCTATTTGTCGGGTCAGAGAATTTTACCAACGAAGATTAAAGGTGATTTTGGCCACCCAAGTGAATTAAATATGATCTTCATGTGAGAAAAATAAAAGGTATTATATAACTTTTTGTAATTTTACTGATTTTGGAAGTTTTTGCAATACTAAGTTGGCTGATTTTCATGAAGGGACTACAAGAGGCGATTCATCAACTATTGCCGGGAGTCGAGCACCATTTCAGTGTGAAGCATCTCTATGAAAACTTCAAGGCAACATATAAAGGTCAAGAGTATAAGGACTTGTTTTGGGTTGCTGCCTCGACTGGGAGTGTTGCTAAATGAACGTTTTTATTTGGATGAAATGAAGAAGATGCCTATGGGTGAGGAAGCTATCAAGTTCTTGATGAAGAATGAACTATCGACTTGGTGTAGAAATCACTTCAATACATAACCAAAGACATATTTGATTGCGAACAACATCAACAAATCATTTAATTTGGCAATCTTGAAAGGGAGAGACATGCCAGTTGTGTCAATGTTGGAGTGGATTAGGAAAAACTTGATAAAGAAGATACACAACAGGAGATTGGCAATGGAAGCATACAAGGGTCGCATCTGTCCCAACATCATGAAGGTGTTGGATCATATAAAGTTGTTAGATAGTAATTGCTTTGCAACTCTATGTGGTCCTCGGTAGTTTGAAATTGAATATTATGGTATGACATGTGTCGTAGACATTAATACATAAAGCTATTTCATGTTGAATGTGGGAGATCATTGGTATTCCCTACAAACATGTGGTTGCTGCGACTCGAGCATGTCGATTACAACTAAAAACATTCTTAGATGTCTGTTACTTGAAGGAGACTTACCTTGGAGTGTAATCTCATTATATTCTAGCAATTCCGAGTAAGGATGAACGGCTGATAACTGAAGAGGAGGGCATGAACCCTCCTTTGATTCGCAAGCCAATGGATAGATCGAAGCACAAGAGAAGACAATATGTGGGTGAAAAGAAAATCCACTCTACTAAGCTGTCTCGAGTAGGAGGAGATGTGTGCTGTGGAAACTATAAGCAGACGACACATGATATACGAGGATGTAAGACTACTATGATGGAGGAATCACCAGCTCAAAAGAGGTATAGATTGGCAAAGAAAAAGGAAGCACAAAAGGGAGCAAGCTCATCCACGATAAGAACAAGGTAATCTCACTGATTTACTAATATCATTAACCTTTTTATTGTCTGTTGCTAATTTGTTTTGCCTTCTATGTAGAAATACAAAAGAAGGACTACTCCACATTAATCTCAGCAATCGGAATAAGGTAAACCAGTAGCAAATTAGAACTAAAGTTCTCGGATGATGTGGAGAACTAAAGTTGTTGGCTATTCTTAGTTAATAGTGTTAGCTTTTGTAAGCCTTAGGGCTAAGGTTCACAACTGATTTGTAAGATGTTCGTAGTGATGATCAAGTTTGTGTACTTCGAGTTGACTAACTTTTGGACACTATACTGTTGAGTTGGCCAACATGCATTTTGTGGTATTATTTTGGCTTGTGTACTATTATATACCCAGCAGCATGAAAAACAATGTATTTGGCAACTTCTGGGCAAATACAGTAGAAATCTTTCAACTTTTATTTGATCATTACCATAACATACATTAAAGTTCATGAAAGAAGATACATTACAAGTAAGCAAAGTACAATAACACATATCAGATTTCGTTACATATTGCAGTTCTTCTCACTTTTGCGCAACACATTCTTCATGTCACATAGTTCTTTTTTTAGCTTTTCAACTTCAGCTTGTTGATGATTTACAATTTTCTCGAGACTGACAATTTGATTTTGTCTATGCTTAATAGATGCAAAAATTTTGGGCAACAACTCCATACCGTACTTGCATGTTAGAGGATCAAACCACATGAAGAAGTTACACTTTTTGACACCATTCTCATTGTACCAACCGCACCCATAAAATCTTCTTCCCATATTATCCTTAGTTCAAGCCATTCTTATGGACGATTTAACACCACATCCACAACTTTTCTCCCACGCATTCTTCATCCCAAATGCTGGAAAAGTACTCGTTCTGCCCCATGAATCTCTGTGTGATCTAACTGAAGCTTTGCTGATGCTCATCGCTTTCGGCCTGGGTCAGAATTGCCCTTCCAAACACACACCTCAGCTAATCAGAGTAGGATCTAACCTTAAGAACTCGTAGTTCAGCTCATCGGAGGAGGAATGGAAGCTTGGATAGTTTGGTAAGAGAGTTGGGTATTGTCTAGGTCAGGTTTTGTCAGAGAGGATGAAGTTCTCGTAGGAGAGAGGTTGGAGGACGTAACTAAGAAGAGAGGTAAGAGGAAGGGCAAAAAGGGGAGAGAGTTCTAAAGTTAGGGTTTAGGTTTAGGATATTTTAATTTAGGGGACTTTAAAATATAGTATTAAATGTTTGGTACTAAAACTAACATTTGCCTCCATGCCACCTCATTTTCAGCGTTTGACGCAGCCAAAAATGTGGACAGCCACGTGAGCATCAAAATAGCGTTGTTTTATAAAAAATACGCAAACCGAATATTGTGACCAGTCAATGATGAAAATTGGAATAAGTTGGACCTGTTTTACGATTCAAAAACTACATGATATCCAAGTAAGAATTAGTAAAACTACGGGATACTTTTCTGTAATTTTCCCAAACTTAAGCTTACCGAATTGCCCCTTAGAAAAGTAGAAGTTCTTGAAATGTCTCCAACTCCTTCTTCTCACGGTATTGCATACTAACTTCAAAACTTATGGTAGAATAATAACGAATCTTGTATCGTTTTCTAGAAATCGATAATCTGAATGCTACTTTTTGTAAAAATAAATAATTACTTAAAATCCAAAATTAGCTAAACTCAAAATTTAAGTCTAATTATCTAAATTAAAAATTCAAAAAGATTGAGTTTCCGTCATTAAACTTCTTATTATCGTTCTACCAAATTGTTTATTAAAGTACATTAACGGATCGATTCCTCCACGTCTACAATTTTTTAAAATTTTCATAAGTTTTACAATACAATACGAGTGTCTGAATGAATAAATTTTTTACACATAACTTTTCATATTCTATGCTTAGATCAAAATCAATTAACTGATTTCAGACATTCAAGCACCAAATTAACGCCATTTAAAATTTTGAATTTTTTAACATAAGAAATATTGTGGCCACTTGGCAGCCACGAATAATTAACGATTGGGAAAATATGAAAGTTTGCATAATTTAGATAATTATTTACTCAATATAAAAAACACTCATTAGATCATCAACTTCACCATGAATTTATGATAACAAGTCATGTGTCATGATTAAACTTAAACCTACATCTGTTTATATCTTACGTCTTACAATATTATACCAAATATTTTTTGGCTATAAGCCTAGAATCACCGACTAAATAGTGAGGCCACCATAATTCTAGTTT
Organism: Hypericum perforatum; assembly: GCA_012979155.1. Classification (NCBI taxonomy): domain Eukaryota; kingdom Viridiplantae; phylum Streptophyta; class Magnoliopsida; order Malpighiales; family Hypericaceae; genus Hypericum; species Hypericum perforatum. The sequence goes on from SOPF01022765.1 coordinate 17,977, forward strand.
GGCCCTTTAGAAGTGTGTCATCGAGTATCGTCATATTCATCCAATAGCTTAAGGAACAGTGACAACATCCTTACGAAATTCTCGTAAAGACAGGGATCGCGACCTCCGTAACCGTAACCGTAACCATGTAAAGCACGGTGACATGTATGTTGCCCAAGCAAGAAAGCGAGGGTTCAGGTAATTGTGCGTACCGCGAATTAACGATTTAAGATTCCACCACAAAAAATAACAATTAAGAATCATCAAGAAGAAAGAATTCGAATTTAGTCATGTATATTGTAAGTAGTACAACATCGTTTTAAGCACTTAAATAATTTTAATCGATAAGATGAAATAGTTTTTTCATTTAAGATAAAATAGTTTGTCTATCTATATTTAAATAATTTTATTTAAATAATTCGATCAATTATATTAGAATAGTTCAATTACGTAAACTTAAATAATCTGAAATTTTGTGCATACAGAATACTCTTTTCAAAATCAAATCCAGAAACACGAAAAAGGCCATTAAAATAATGACGGAGCCACATGTACAAATGTGTGGTCAATTAATCCCACTAAATTAAAAATTTATGAATATTAATTATTTTTTAAATACATGTCTCATTAAAATTACAAATTGACAAACTTACAAATTAAATTTAAATTTTATATACAAATTATTTTATTCCCACTTTCAAAATTTTCTGGCTCTGCCCGTGCATCAGAATGCTCCCTCAATTGGGAAAATAAAGAAAACGAAAAATTCGCATTTAACAATTTTTTTGTTGTTATTGAAAAAGGACAGGCGAAGCCTATATAAATATAGTAAAACTATATCATAATTAGCATTCATTCATTATTGCTACGTTATTACCGGTAATCTCGATAAAATTTTATCAAAGAAATAAATAGCTGAAAAAAATTCACAATAAAAAACTACCTTCATATTATTATCAATAAACTCAATTCTATTATGAATTATTATGGATGCCATTACCACACTTCATCATCATCTCCACTTCACCAATATTCTCCACCTCAAGTCATAATGAACTCCACCCCATTGTCATCATGAACTCCTATGGATGCCAACTCAAGTCATCATGAAGATTCCATTGGCTTGCCTATAAATAGCTACCATTGTATGTACATATAACACACTTGAATGAGATACATTAATGAGAAGTTCCTCTCTTTCTCTCTTGTTCTCTTACTCTCTACTTATTACTATAGTTCATACTTCATACAATTTATAACACGTTATCAGCACGAGGTTCTACCGTATTCTCAATACCGTCTTG
>SOPF01022766.1:0-49719 GCA_012979155.1 Hypericum perforatum
TCCGTTTCCTCCCTTGAGAATTAATGATTGATCTCATTAATCATTTCTCCCTTAGCTAGTCCTTCACGCCTCTGCCACCAAAAATGACACCTAACCCCTTAACTTTTAACTTTTCTCTTTTGGTCCTTAATTTTCTCTAATCTTTCTAAATTCATTCCAAACTTTTAATAATTTCTCATTTCATAATTCTTTCCAATATCAATAATTAATTGGGTCATAACACACACATACCTACAAATAAGAGTGAGCATTTGGATTATCCGAATCTGAATTATCCGATTTTTGTATTATCCAAAATTTCCGAAATTCCTATTTCTTGATCCGGATCCGAATCCGAATAACAAATTATCAAAAATCCAAAATCCAAAATTATTTTGGATATGGACTCAGATAGTCCGATTTATCCAAATTTTTAATAATTACAGACTTCTATAAGTTCCCAATTTTTTTTGCAATCGCATCTATTAACAAAGAAACCTAACACTGGTTTGCAAAATGATAATTTAAAATTCAAGCAAAAACTATAAATATGTCTTCTGAACGACAATGCCCTGTAATCAAGGGATGTTCCGCGTAGGGGGTATTTGGTGTTGGCTAGAATATTTTAATTAGGGTTCAAATTATTTTTATATTTGAGTTTATCAACTATGATGTCGTACTAGGCTTTTTAATTTACTTACTTGCTAAAGAATTAGGCCAGCCCAGTAGAAATGCACACTTCTAATCCTATAATTTATAATGTATGTATTAAATATTTTGGATATTTGGATAATCCAAAATTTCTTTTTTTATTCCGAATCCGAATCCGAATCCAGAATAAAATTTTTGGATTATCCAAATCCGAATCCGAACATAAAACTATCTGAGTCCGAATCCGAAAAAAAAATTGGATATTGAATTTGGATATTGGATAATGAATTTTTTGCTCACCCCTACCTACAAATATAAAAAATAATTACTTCGATAAAATTCTTTCCATCAAACAAATTCATTCAAAAGATAAGATGATAAATTTTTTATTTTTCTATTTATAAGTTAATTAAATTTTTTAGTGAAATTATTTTAAAATTTCAGTGAGAACGTCCCTCGTTAAAGGATCTAACAGTATACCATAGTCATCAAAGTGTGGAGTTGACCGTTAACTCCAAACTTACTTAGATTTTCTTACATTTATTACTTTAGACCAGGCGCAGCAGTCGGAGCGTGCGACCCTGGTCAGCCACATGGCAGGTCATCACTAGACGACCCGCGTGCTGCGCTGACATGCGAGGCGCCATTGCGTGTCAGCGAGGCGCCATCGCGTGTCAGCGAGGCGCTCCTCGCCCTTCACCCAGCGTGGCGAACTGGACGACGTGACCCGCTCTATAAATTTGTGTGGTCCAAAATTATTTGAAAAATCTATAAACTGATACAACCTTCTTCATTTGAGAAAACACGAAGCTCGAAAGGAAAGGAGAAAGTCACATCAAGCAATGACGACTTCCCTGCAGAGCTTGGTTCACTACAACTTGAGCAATCACAATTGAAAAAATCCACCAAAGATGTCTTTGATGTCTTGAAAGCGAATGAGGATAAAACAACCGAACGAATGAGGAAGTACAAAGAAGCCAAGACGATAAGCGCTAAGGCCAAAATCCACCAAGCAAATATAGCCCTTCTCCAGACTTTGATTGCTCGAGAAAAAGAGTTATCCCCAGACGAGGAAGCGATTAAAACTTTCTTAATTTCGCAGCTCTTTAAGGATTAAGCAATTTTTTAAATGTAATTTTTTGCAAGTTCTCATGTAATATATTTCGAATTTAATCTAATTTCCATCTCGAAAAATTTATTTATTCAATTTTTAATTTAGCGTTTTCGAAGTTACTCGAATTTATATTCGAATTTAATACAGTTAGCTGAATTATAAAAAAATTGAGCTGAAAAAAGCTCACGTGGCGTTCAGGGCACGAGACTGTAGCGATGGCACCACTATGAGCTGAAAACTGAGAGCAGAAGCACGGCTGACGTGGCACCCAAGGCATATACTGCAACGGGGATACCATTGCGGATTTTTTTTGTGCTACTGTTCATGGAAAATTACGAAATTAGTACTCAAATGAAAAAATTGCAAGATTGGTGTCCAGCGTGGACTGTCTCGAAATTTTCCCGGGTACAGTACCCAGTATTTTATACCGGGTATACCAATACCCTATATTTTATACTGATTTCAATACCTAGCTCAAAATTCCGGGTACTGGTTTAATCAGTATAAAATCCCGGGTATTGGTTAAAATTCCATTTTTTGGCTTTCTATGTATAGATCTCAAAAAGTTATGTGGATTCAAAAAAACAATTTCTCGAATCGGACATCCGAGCACCAAGATATTGCTATTCAAAGTTTTTTTTACATAATCTCTCAATTTGAATTTTATGAAATTTTTTACATTTGAAAAAAATAAAACAATTCCAAATTCTTTTATAAAAATTAATTAAAGATGGATTTTTTTTTGCCTTCTTTAATTTTTTTTAAATTAAAAAAATTCAGAAAATTCAAATTGAGAAATATGTAAAAAAAACTTTGAATAGTAATATCTTGGTGTACTCGTTACAAACACGTTATTTAAGTTTAAACAAAAGTACTCGTGTTGTCCAGATCCTATAGTGTGACACTTGTATGAGACCATAAACTCACTTGCATGCCACTAAATTTATTTTTAAATGTAATTTTTTTAGGTCTTACCTACCAAAAACTAGAAATTTTGGATTTAAACTATTTGATATTCGACTAAATCAAGTTCGAATCCATACAGTATTTGAAAAGTAATAAAGGTCTTCTAACAAGTATTTGACATTGTTATAATTCCAAATATTAGAAATCAAAACATGATTTACCTATAACAATTCTCTCGTCAATTGATCTAAATGTTTATGGATAACAAAAATTAAATTAGTCAAACAAAAGTGTCGGAATGCTAGCCAAAATAAAAAAAAATGCTACATGGATAAATATTTCTAATAAATATTTAATATTTTCCAAAAAAAAATAATTGGAAGTCAGCATTTGAAATTTATGATTGTGGTAAAGAAAGCTTGGCTGATATATAAAGGAGCGGCCCTTCCCTGCTTCCCACGAAAATATCCCACCAAAGCACAAACTTATTTTCTAACTTATTTATTTTTGCAAAGGAAAGAGACACGAGAGAGACCAGAAAGACGCAGAAATGCGGATGACAGGAGGAGCAGCGGCCGAGGTGTCGGCCGCCGGTATCTCGTCAACCGCCGCCGGCCTCCGCTCTCCTTTCCTCCCCACCCACCGCTTCCCCTCCCTTCCTCCCCGTTTCAAGGTACCCTTTCTCCTACGCGCCAGCGCCAGCCTTATTTTAAGTGCTTGTGGGATTGCATGTCAAGTCAAGGCTAATTATTAGAAGCATCTTGAACTTTCAGGATTCTAAAATCCTCAGGTTAATTTCTGTTCAAAAAAGATAAATTCATAAAATCTCCGAGTTATGATTTTGTTTGAAGTGCGTGTGTGTTTGCTCTTTTTCACTTCTTCATCTTCTTCTTGAAGTGGCCAAACTTCCGGTACCTGTAAATTGAGGAACTTTGTGGGTTTTTGTGGAAACGGTGTCGGAAAGTAATAATCTTTTGTCTTTTTGCGTGAAAAGAGATAAAGGGTCTGTGCGATTGAATTGATGAGGTTTTAACTCTGCTTCGGCTTTTCGAGACGTTGATGAACTAGTTGGTTACTGTCTTGGGAGATATTCCGTTTAGTAGATGAATCCGTTTCTACTGAATTAGAATAGTGACGTGTTTTGTTCCAGATTGAGCCAATTTCGTTGTACTTGTTGGTTAGTGCTTGCCATTAATTTTGATCCGAGAGGTCTGTCCAGGTGCATTGGCGGCAGCCAATTAACTTGCTGTGGCCAATTAGCTTGTACAGCTTCATCATATCTTCGTATTTTCTATTTCTGACTCTCTTCCGCTCTGAATTGGACTTCTACTATTTGAGAAAAAAATGTAGATATCTCTTCAAGCTTTCCAACGACATCACATATGCGATAATCCGACACTCGAGCAGAGAGTTGTGATTCTCGCAATATAGTCTCTTGTGATTACCCTTTGAACGACTTTCATTGAGCTCTACGATAAATGGTATAAATCCACTCCATGAATCAAATACATGAAAATGACATAAGATTCAATAGAACACGATGAAAGTAAACAAAACACACGACCAAACACATAAGAAATACCCGACAAAACATGAGTTTTACACTATCATCAACTGAGCTACCTGCTTCGGTGTTGGTCAGATTCCTCGAAAACAAAAACACGCAAGGTTCTGTGTTTTGGAGAGAATCCTGCATCGGAAGTGATAAGTGGGAGGTCTGGTTTATAAGTGTGAAAGAGGGGATATGGAAAATCTTGTATGGTTTGAGAGGCAATTGCTCTAATGAGACCCACGGCCCGTTGAAAACACGAGAGACAGGGTTTTGGGTTGGATATGGAAATTCCTATACTATGCATTTTTGAAACACTGAGCATTCAAAGGTGGTTGAAAGAATAAAACACATCTTTTTGTTTACATTACTAATCTTGATGGCACTAACTCAAGATCTGTAGATTTTTGCACTTGATTTGTTTGATGGTTGAAAGGTCATTGTAAATGCTGTGTTCATTTTATCGCCGATCAGTGTTTGACGAACTTTGGCTGGTTGATGCTTTGTTCTTCTTACGTTATCTTTTCTTTTCTAGAGATGCCCTGACTTTGGCCCGAGTAGGCTCGGAACGAGGGGGAATAATGCTCGGACAAGAAGCTTAACTGTGAGAGCATCAAGCGATCCAAGCGGTGCCCCAGGTCCAATTTATCCAGTTGAGTTTGAGTCACCCATCGGGTTGCAGTTGGCACAAATGCTGCAAACCCATCCCCATTTGATACCCGCAGCTGTTGACCAGCATCTTGAGAACCTCCAATCTGAGAGAGATGCCGCAAAAAAAGAAGCTCCTTCATCTCAAAATCTGTTGTACAAGTCAGTAATTCAAAGCATATGTTGATATCTTATTATTGTGACTTCATGAGTGTTTTATTCTTTTACATGGCACTGCATTGTGATGCACGGAATGTTTTGTTTTTAAAGGGTAATTATTTTGTTCATTTTCTCGATATGGTTAATGAAATGTGGTGAAATGCCACATTATTTCACCGAGCGAGAAAATAGATAGTTTCTTGTCCTTGTTTTATTCACATAATCCATCCTCTTGATCTTGAAAGAGTGATATAATGTGAGACCAGTACATGTTGCTTTTCCAAAACCTAGATGATGTGCTCTGATTGTCCTCATGCATCTTATCCATCTTTCATTGCAACTTTTTCGCAATTTTTTTACTGTTTCGGCTTGGAGTCAGAAATTTTACGAGTGCTGCTTTCTCGATATGATTTATTTGGACTCAAAAGTATTTCCTTTGATGCAAATTGCTCATCATACACGATGTCTTGTTTTTAGGAGAATAGCTGAAGTTAAGGAGAAAGAAAGGCGCAAGGCACTAGAGGAGATTATGTACTCACTCATCGTGCATAAATTTTTTGATAATGGCATTACCATGATCCCAAAATTACCTAACAACACCTCAGATCCTACAGGAGTATTGTTCTGGCCAAACCAGGAAGAGAAGTTGGAATCTGTTCACTCACCTGAAGCTTTTGAGATGATACTGAGTCACATATCTACGGTATTAGAGGATAGGTTAGTGGGCCCCGCAGAAAGCATTGCTCAAATGAGCAAAGTGAAACTTGGTAAGTCGTATGCTGCCTCTATAATGTATGGATACTTTCTGAGAAGGGTGGATGAGCGATATCAGCTAGAGAGAAGCATGAAAACCCTACCGGAGGGTTTGCGAGAAAACCAACAAAGAATGGATGATGCAGAGCCTGGAATAAGGCTGTGGGATCCTTCTCCATTTCCGTCTGATGGCAACAAAGAGGGAGACGGTGCAGATAATCGTGCAGGCCCGTTAGAGTCTTATGTGTCGTTCTTGGATTCTGAGGCAATTCAGAGATATGCTACTATAAGATCCAAAGAAGCCATCTCATTGATCGAAAGACAAACTCAGGCGCTGTTTGGAAAGCCAGACATAAGGGTGTTGGAAGATGGTTCCCTTGATATAGCAAACGATGAAGTAATTTCACTCACTGTTGCTGGGTTGACGATGCTAGTACTAGAGGCAGTAGCCTTTGGATCTTTTCTATGGGATGCAGAAAGCTACATTGAATCGAGGTACCCTTTCTTCAACAGCTAATGTCTTCGTCATTGGTACTCTTCCGCAATGTATAGTTTGTGCACGATTTTGGAAGCTGAAACTTGTTTAGATGTGCAAGTGAGTTTCCGATCTGTAGAACTGCAGAATTGCAGACCGAGTGGAGAAGCTGCAATTCCAGTTAAAATCATTTCGTGCTGTCCGAACATTGTTGGATTCATTGCATCTATTTATTTTCGTCACTGATATCAACTTCGCAATCGATCGGTACTCGGGTTGTTGTTTTAGAAGGTAGTTCCCAGGTTGTTCATGAAACTTATTTTCAGGTGATCGATCCTTTGGCCGCTGCACATGTTCTAGAGCTGTCAAACTCTCAAGTGGCAAAAGAATGATACCCCAACAGAGAGTTCTCTGCCTAATTCCTTCCCATAAGCACGAAAATGTAATATAATATTTTGTTCTGAGTTAACCATGTTTAAAATTTGAGCCCCGACAATGTTGTAGATATAGTAAAGAAAATATTGTTACATTTCCATAATTTTGTAGTTTTATGGCTTTAAATTTTAGTTTTTATCATCTGGTATTTGATCCTATTAAATTATGTAATTCAGATTCAAGACGAACTTATACAATCCCACTCAAGTTGCCTGATTGAAGCCGTCATTAAGCTGGCTGCCCCATCTGATAGGCAATTTGGAGGATGACCCTGAAGATTATTATTAAGAGATTATTTGTTGGTTCTGTTAATTAAGACTTTTGAGCAAATGTGGACTTTTCATTAGTCTATCATACCGCTAAAAACTCACTCCCCGACTGATTTGTTTTTCAAATTATTTAAATACACATCAATTATTTAAATTTGGAAAGAATATCATCAATTCGTTTTCTATTCATTTAATTATGAATAATCATAATCTAGAACTCCCATCTCGTGAAAGCACTAATTAGTGAGGTCAACATCTTGCCTTATCCAGCCCCGTGAGCTCCTATGCCGAGGCTCTTTGGCCCCTAATTTTCTTTCCCTCAATTGGCCTTCTTCATGCTGACTCAATTGGCTACCTAAGATTACAATTCTCTTGCAAAACTAGGGATGGTTCGGGAGTGGTACATTGCAATCATGAGCGTTTGTTTTCATTTTTTGGAAAGTGATCATGGAAGTGGTTGAGGTTTTTTAAAATTTCTCTGTTGCTGATATCATGTACTGATTTTTTTTTATATATGACTAATGTACGTTATCGATAAAAATATTGGTTAATGCTCAATTGTGAATATTAAAAATATTAGCAATTGATTTTAATTCATGATTACGCGGTTGGCTAAAGGGTCAATTGGAATGATGGGAAAGTGACGAAGAAGAGAGGAGTTTTTCCACGTGGTAAAAAATATAAAAAAAATTAAGTAATATTAGTAAATGACTTGAGGACTATTCTAAAACAAAACTTGGGAATTATTGTGGTTTCAATCACACTGGTCTTTAAATTAATTAGCAAAATGAATTTTCACATGTTTTGAATATTAAAATAATTTTATTCAGTTATAATGACTGTTTCGCTTGTATTTATTTGAATAATTTAACTTAAATGATTTGATTAATTATATTTGCATATGTTTATTCGAATAATCACATACATTTATATGGTCCATTTATATATACAAATGATTTGTTTTCTAACTTATATAATCATGTGATGAATAGTTATGATTGAACGGATTATTCTAGGTTGTGGTCCTGTACCAAATCTGGACCTGAGAATATTTAAGGCAAAGGTGGAGTGTTTCATGCGGTTAACCATGATGTGGAAGCTATTCATCGGTTTGAAAAAAATCTCATCAATCTAAAGCTAATTATTTACTAAAAATTGAACTGAATCCAAAATCATCGATAACCTTTCATCGAACTTGTGGTTTTAGATTAATCGCATTTTTCAACGTAAAAAATTAAGAATAGTACTATACTAAATATTTGTCATCATATGTAAGATCAATTCAAACTCACACTTAACTTAATTAATCTTAAATAAACTATTGTCCACACAGATCAATTTTCCCATATCCTCAGTTTCTCTCTCCTCCCCCATTTCTCTTACGCATGTATATATAAACTTGCATGAAAAGAAACAGGAAAGAAGATCTAGGAGATAGAGAGAAAAGCTTAGAGAGATTTATTGTTTAAAAAATAAAAGGATATGATATTATGATAAAAACAATAATAAAATCACCACCCTTTTTGGGTCTACTATTGTTTTTTGCCTTATTTTTCTGGGTGATAAACGGGGAATTCAACGTCTCAACCATCTCTTTCGACGAAGGGTATTCTCCTCTATTTGGAGATGGCAACCTCGTCCGCTCTCCCGATGGTAGAGGTGTCCGCCTGCTCCTTGATCGCTTCACAGGTACCTAATACCAATACCATTTCCATTTGATCGATTTAAATTTTGGTCTGGATTCGAGTTGATTCACGTGATAAAAGATTGTTTTTTCGTAATACAGGATCATGTAATCAATAAATTTATATTTGTGGGTGTGGAACTAATCCAGGTTCAGGTTTTATCTCGTCAAAGATGTATAAATACGGGTTCTTTAGCGCCAACATCAAGCTGCCGGCTGAATACAACGCAGGAATTTGCGTCGCCTTTTATGTAAGCAATTTCCAACTAATTTATTTTATGTACCCGTCATAAATTAAATTAATACTTGAAAATTCGTTGCACCCCTTCAAGTAATTTCTTATTTAATGCGCCAGATTACGTCACCATTTCCATTATGCATGAACAAAATTAAATAGGAGAATTAAAATTTGTGCAGACGTCAAACGGCGACGTGTTTGAGAAGAACCACGACGAACTGGACTTCGAGTTCCTAGGAAACGTCGAAGGGAAGCCTTGGAGGTTCCAGACAAATTTGTACGGAAACGGGAGCACGAACCGTGGGAGAGAAGAAAGATACAGACTATGGTTTGACCCTTCCAAGGAGTTCCATAGGTATAGTATCCTCTGGACGGCTAAGAACATCATGTGAGTTGTCTTTTCTATCACCTTCGTTTATCTCTTTCTCTCTTTTTTATTTAGAATTGGACTAGTTTTTGTTCTAACTAATACACAAATATATTTGTTATTTAAATTCAAGGTAATCAACTAATTAGATTTCAAAGTTTGTTTGTTTTGCATGTGTATCTGTATGTAAGGTGAATTTGGTCGTGTTTTAACTTTGAATATTTAGTGAATACAAAGTGACCAATTAAACAACCAATAAAACTACTTAATAAAATAGCATTAAATCAAAACATATAAATTTTTAATAATCTCGACAAGACGATAGTTGCCAAAAGAAAACTGTTGCATGATTGTCATATTAGATTATTGATGAATATAAAAGTAATAGTAAGATTCTGCAGAATAGTTAAATTGTTATTATTCATTTTATTTACGAGAATGAATCCGTATGAGTCGAAAAAGGTGGGCTGTTTTTGCATGGACAGCGTTCGGTCTTTTTTTCCCCTGACTTGTAACGATTTGAGTTGTGGCTATTTTGATCAAGCTCCATCGGACAATTTTAGAGGTCAATTGCGTGTGAAATGTTTTAGATTACTAGTGGACAAGACAAGGACATATGTTTAATTGGGATGGAAGATAAATCATTAGGTTCCACTAAAAAAAAGATAAATCATTAGGCTTGTTTTTTTAAGGATAGATTGGCATATTTGTGTTTAAAACAGGACCTCTTATTAAGTATTCAGCTGAACTCTAGATTATAAATTTTGAATTGATATGAACCAAAAACATATTAGATAAATTGCCTTAAATTAAGTATATGGCTGGCTTTGAAGATAATAAGAACTTGATTTATCAACTAAATGACATCGATCGGATAGGCAGATATGGCCAACCGCGTGGCCTTGACTAAAGAGCAATCAATAATTATCATGGTTTTAAGAGATAAGATCGATATTTCTATAAAAAAAATCTCTCTCCAATTAATCAATGTTTAGTGGGTATGACAAGACATCCTAATTTTTTTTCAAGAAGTCAGTGATTTAAATCTCATCTCTTGAAAATAGAAAAAATATTGCTTAAGAGAAGAAGAAAGTACAAAACTATTTAAAACCCAAAATTTAAGCCAGATTATCTATACTAAATATTCAGAAAAAAAATTATCTTTCCAATCTATCATTTCAATTTTCAAGCCAACCAATACCAATCCATTGCCTTCTAATAATTCCCCAAAAGATTAGGTGCCAAATTTTAGCCGTATTCCTACCATACCAATCCAACGAAATCGGGTGTTCAGTCATTTTGATTTATTTCGGGTTTGATTAGGTGCAATAGTATTAAAATATTCATATGCAATAGGTCAATAGATTTTTAGCATTTATGAGCTAGACAATCAATTTGTATTGAACAATACAAAATTCTCAATATACTTCTAAACAAAATCTATTTGTTCGAAAATTGCATATGGTTGATTTCACCAGTATAAGAAAAATTAGGTCGTTCGAGTATTAGGATGTCAATATCATATCCAAAATCTTAAGACAGTAAATTAATGGATAATCCACATTAACAAAATTTTTTTTGATGTGATTTATCTAACAAAGAGCATAATGATAGACACGAAATTAATCTATTGTAATAATATATTAAAATCTTAATATCCAACCCAATTATCTTAATAAAACAACTTGGTAAAATTTAATATTTGTAAACTAGTTTAATTCAATACTCTTGTAATAAGCAGCGTTAGACTACTCTCAACAATAGATAGAGATCTCGGAATATTATGAATAAGCTAATGTGTCACGGTGCAATGATAAATAACAGATCACGAGTATACAATTATTAACTTTTTATGCAATTTAAATTTTCAAGGCAATAAGTAGGGTTTCTAAGACCACTGAGGATGACGGATCTCGTTTTTAAGAATTTTTATTGTGTGCTCTAATGTTATCTTTCTAACCGATTTATATGTTCCTGATACAAAGATTCTACGTCGACGATGTACCGATCCGAGAAGTAATAAGAAACGAGGAAATGGGCGTCGAGTACCCATCAAAGCCAATGCAATTATACGCAACAATATGGGACGCATCAAGCTGGGCAACATCAGGCGGCAAGTACAAAGTCAACTACAAGTATGCACCTTTTGTGTCCGAATTCAAGGACCTTGTCCTAGAGGGCTGCCCGATCGATCCGATCCAGCTGACCCCGGACGACGAGGACTGCGCTGCCGAGACGGACGTCCGCCTCGACACCTCGGACTACTCGGTGATCACCCGCAGGCAGCGGATGGCAATGCGCAGGTTCCGCCAGCGGTTCATGTACTATGCGTATTGTTACGACACTTTGAGGTATAATGTCCCACCTCCTGAGTGTGTCATTTATCCCGACGAGAGGGACCGGTTCAAGGACACCGGCCGGTTGAAGTTCGGCGGCAGCCATCCGGCAGGGAGGCGCCGCTCTAGGAGGCGGGGGAGGGCGCCTCCGGTTGTTATTACTTCCGACCCTGATGAACTGATGTAGGTAGATATACTTGTTTTATATAGTTCCTTCTATTAATTTGTACTGATGTGCATGATAATGAATTAAAATGTCACTCTGATTTTCTTACATGGTAATATCTTTTTGGCCAAACTATAATTGTTTGGGTTAGTTTTTTAATCGAGAGATAAAATGTCCTATAACCTTCTTTCGTCAAGGCGACAAATCGAGTTATCTAATGTACAGTTGCGTCTATTCCGATTCATACCTCTTCGGTTTAATTGATAAGGGTGGGTAGAATTTACTAGATACGGCCATTGGGGTAGAATTTTTAGATATTATTAGTGCTCTATTTTTGTTTTTTTGGGTTGTTTTGTTGTAATTTCTTCGTTTATTATAATGAAGTATTTTACTTATAAGAAGTTGAATAATTATGGGTGGAAAAACATCATCCACCCATACATAATTGACCATAATCTGTTGGTCATCAAATGATAACGTTTTGAATAATATTTCCATTACTTAATTAGCTCCACATATCAAGATTAATTGACTGATTTTAGAGTCAAAAGTAAACAACGAGGACAGAATAATTACATTACAAAATCAAATTTAGGGGGGAGCGTAAAAAAAAGATATCATTAAGACATTGCATGTTTAATGAATTGGTAATGAACAGAATGTAAGAACTGTTGTGTTTTGAAGTATATGTAAATATATATATACACACATACCTGAAGCTTGGACCTGATCATCTGATCAGAATTGCACCTCCAATTCGATTACTTTTCGAAGGTGGACTAATGGTAACCCACATCAGAGAGATGCAGATGGAGATGAGTCCCGCCGATATGTAAACGATCGTTGGAGTTCTCCTTTGTCTTCCCATGAGCCCTCTGGAGAAAGGGTAGAGGTGAGCCAGCACCCACAAGCTGAAGAACACGCCCCCGATCAGCTTGCTCCACTCGGGATCGTCCGCGTATACGTTTCGCGAAATGCCTGCTGCGATCGCAATCACGTTCACGATCACGATTGTGCAGGGAGGGATCATCAGCCACGTCCACTTGACGAGGTAGGGGTCGGAAAACTCGTCGTCCTCGTCGCCTGCAGGTTTGGACGTTAGAGCGAACGAGACTTCGATGCCTGCGATGACCTTGAGGAGGCCCTGAAGCACGGCGGCGAAGTGAGCACTCGTGCCTCCTATCAGCCAGAACTGCTCGTTCCTCCACCACTCTTCCAACGTTATTCCGGACCAATTTAGTTCGATCACGACAAGGAGGACTAGAGTTGTTGTGATGGCAAGGACGTAGACAAGGAAGTTGATGTCGAGAGACTGGACAACGAACTGGTTCGAAAAGAGCGAAAGCGCAGGGATGAAGCAGTAAACGATGAGGAAAACCGAAGTGAAAGGGTAGATCCCGATGTTGAAGTACGCGATCCTCTGAAGAAACTTGAGCTTCGAGCCGGCGAGGATCGCGTTGTTCCGAGAGAAGAAGATTTCTACAGAGCCAGTGGCCCACCTGAGCACCTGATGAAGTCGATCAGTGAGATTGATCGGGGCGGTTCCGCGGAAGGCGTCCGTGTTCGTGACACAATAAACTGATCTCCAGCCGCGCTCATGCATTCTGTAACCGGTAACAACATCTTCGGTCACGGACCCGTAGATCCAGCCAACACTCTGTCCCCACTGAGTTTTGTCCTCGTAGAAGCACGACACGACATTGACTGCCTCTGCGATTAAGGCCGGATGAAGAGGCTTCCTAGGAGCAATGAGCGCGCCAGGCGAGCGCCCGTTCTTAACGGATGGATGATCAGCAAGAGGCAGGCCTTGGAATGCTGCAACATCAATGGACACACTAAACAAGCTCGAGTTCCCAAATACTTTTGGCATAAGAAACACGCTCGTTTCGGCTTCCTCATTGTCCTCCATCATGTCGGATAGCTTTGTCTCTGGTGAAGACTTCTTCTGATGGGCGACACGGCTGGTGCTGCTTTCCTTTTTGGTCCGAGGAGGGTCATAGCCGTAGAGTGCTATTCGGCGAAAGAGGCAGCCCGTTCCAACGTAGACCGGGCCCTGAACTCCATCAAGGGCTCTCATGTTGACATCAAAGAAGACAGTGTTGTAATTGGCATAACGATCGGACGGGTCGATCCCTTCGAACCTCTGTGGATACTGAATGTAGCAGATGTCGTCTCCATCCCGGTCCATCATGAAGCACATGCCTTCTCTTAGTGCCTCGGAATCGTAGATGTAATGATCGCAGTCTAGGTTAAGGATGAAAGCTCCATTCGACATGATTGCCGAGGCTCGAACCAGGGCGTTCATTGCACCAGCCTTCTTGTTGTGATCATAACCAGGTCTCTTTTCGCGAGATATGTACACCAACATCGGCAGACGAATGTCTACTGTGGTTAGATTCATCGAACTGCCATCACCTTCGGCTCCTGCCAGCGGTTCATCGCTCGGAGGCTGCAGCATTACCTGAACAACACTAGCATGATCGCCCCTGCTATGATCCGGAGCTGGAACGGTCCATGTACCGGGCCAATGCACCCGATCAGACATCCAAGTAGCTTTCAAAATCTTATTAGATCTTTCAATTGGTAGGTCATCATTTGCCCCTCTCCACTTCTTCATGGATCTGATTTCTTCCTCAATGTTAAAAGCATCAGATCTTCTCCGGATTGAATCAGAAAGTGCGTTGACACGAACTTTGAACTCTTCGTACTCCCTCTTAATCTTCCTTCGGTCCCTGACGAAATCCGGTTTTATCTTACCCTTGAACGGGTCCCTCTTCAAACTGAAGTAAGATTCCGGATTCCTTGGTTCAATGTCGTGCTTCCTACAAAATGGAACCCACAAATTCGCGAAACTAGCTGCCTCGGCCGTGGCTTCGAAGGTCAGTATAGAGCCTGTATCATCTGAAACATAACAAGATAGCTTCTCCACCGGATAGTCAGCAGCTAGGATGGATAGAACAGTGTTTGCAAAAACAAGAGGCGGTTCTTTCGCCGGATCTGCAGTCGAAACAAACACATCTAGACCCGGAAGATCAGATTTTCCTGTCGGATTATGTTCATTTGGAGACTCAAACTTCTCCTTGAGAAGACCAAGGTCAGCAACTCGATTAATCGGGCAGAGCTTTGGAAGCTGATCCAACAACCATGCAAACGCGAACCAAATTTCGCAAACTATGGACATTCCCCACAACCACATTGCGTCCTCATTCGGATTCCTGATCCTCCACAACAAGAACAATGCAAGAACAAAGATTCTGAACAAGACAATAAACCTGCAACAGTAGAGGGTCCCAATCTCAATGGCAGAGCAAATTTTTTTTTTTGCAGCAAAACATCTTCTAGAGTAACAAAAACATTTTATACAAGTCAAGATCATGTTGGTCTTACCTGTAAGTAGTAATGATGACAGTAGATATTTCAACTCGGCGAGTGATCGGTCTCCATTTTTTCTCCTCAAACAAGAACTCAGAAGAATCAAGCTCGTAAACGTGGCCCTTCTTCGATTTCGCTACAGACAAGCTCCTGCTCAGCTCAGACGCATCACCATTCTTCATGTGAGGACCACCCCTGCAATAGGGACACATCCCATCACCAGAAACAAAATCCTTCCTGAAACACTCCTCGCAAATTCTACATCCACAACTACAAATGACCAACTCCGAACCCCTTCCAACCGAACTCGAGCTGTAACATCCAGGTACACAACACGACTCCTCATGGCTTGTCTGAGAGTCAATCTTCTTCTCCTTCGAAAGGGCGCGGGTAGCGGCATTGTACCCTCCTGTAAACATAGAATTGGACACGTTCCTCTCTAACCTGGCGCTCCTAATCTTGTTCAAGGAAGGTGGTTGTGGCTGGAGATCAGGAGTGGGAGGAAGATGCACTATGTAATTTGCAGATTCTGTTATGCTACTGATAATTTCACTGTCAAAGTCAGCACCATTAGACCTGCTCAAAGGCTCGATCACTAATCCGTTGCTAGCTATATGATCACCAATAATATCCATTGTAGCTTGGCTCAAAAATACAAACTTTATGACTCGATCATATTCGACTCGAATCTGAACTATTCCGTCATTTAAATTGCTTTAAAAACCAAATGGTTTCATCCAAAAGGTCTCTTTGAGGCTTGGTCAATCTGAACAATCCCAAAGATACAAATCTCTCCCGGGATCAAATTAAATATAATAAAAACAACACTAAGATACAATTCTCTCTTAATCTACGTCAAGCAAGGCTCTTTTCTAAGAAGCCGGATCATTCCGTATCTATGCACTTTCCTTAGTAATGAAGAAACGAGATTTAAAAAACGAAACTATAGAGTCCGACAATGCTCGACTTAAAAAACCGAGTCGATGCAAAACACAAAAAGAGGCCTATACAAGTGTTTTTTTAAATTGGTCTTTGTGAATATAACTACTATTTGAGGGTTTTATATATAAGCAATGGCTTGACCAATTTTGGAGGGGTCAAAGTGGGGTCAAAGTGGGGTTTAATGGTAATAAATCAGGGTTGAATAAGCACTTAAGGTAATTAAATTAATGAGAGAGGGACTAGGGACAGAGGCAGGGTGTTATATCCAAAGTGGTTTCGTTGGATGCCTCCTCTGTTGTTTATTTTCTCGCACTAGAGTTTTTTTTTATAACTAATATTTGGAATCTATATTATGGTCTCAAATTAGTCTAATATGTGTTTTACATTTGTAAAATTTAAATCCTAAATATTTTTGCCAATTGATTCTCCCCCCGCGATTGGTTGCTTGTCAAGAACTAGGATTCCATCGCGACGCGGGAACGTATCTGTTTTTTTTTTTTGTAGTTTTTCTTTTAAAAATTATCTAAATATTTGATATACTGATTTGTCTAAATTTGATTTAATTGTTAAACCATTACAAATTTTCTGTAAAATTATAGGGAAAAAAATTGATAAAAACGCCCCTGACCGAATCTAACGTTTAATATTTGGTATGCCTACTTATTTTATGTGAAAGATTTACTTTTAAAATAATTTGATAAAAACGCGTTGTTTATTCATGCGTTTTTAGCTGTATCGTGGACGGGCAGTAGTCTGGCTTTAATTTATATGTTGTCTTTATTATGAAGTTGATATTGAAAATCGAAGGATGAAATTTGGGTATTATATTTTATACTTTAAGTATTTTGATCACGCGGCATTTAGAGCCGGGTTCCCCTACGGAACACAATATTACGATTCTGCACTCGGCTGCAACCATATATATGTTGACCTTACTGGCTACGTTACTGATTATTATTTTTTTGGTGGAATTACTGATTATTATTTAGTGATGAAATTTTTTAACTTAACCTAGCTCAATTTTGATTGGATTTGATCAGTCAAAATCAGTAGGTAAAATATTTTTAGAATAAAAATTAAGAGGAAATAAATGTATAATTGACTCCAAAAAAAGGAAACGAAATCTTCCTTGTAACGAAACATACATGCCTCTTTATGGTTCTTTTATGGAAACAAATAAATCTGTTTGGGTGAAATTAGTTATGTGTTGATGTGTCTGAATCCTTAAGACATACTTCAGAAATTGGAATTTTAAAGTAAATTTGATAGAATCGCCCAAAACTAATAAACCTATAAATGTAAAATCATGAAACCAAAATGCGGTTAAGACATTTTTTTGGCAAATTTATATTTACTAGAATCAAGAAAACTTATATAAGAGTCAATGTATTCTATAATATTCTTCAATTTGCAAAACCTGGAAAACAAAACATTTATGGGGAAGGTTGATCGCCAATAAATGTATTACAGAAGTAAGACTTTCTTATTGGACCAACAGCTACACGGTTTCGGATATAACAAGGAATGAATGACAATGAAATGCTTAGGTGTGACGACAAATTTCCCAACACGCCAACTCCTTTTGTCTTCAATTTAGGAAAATCCCGTTCGACAAAAACAATGCCTTTCCGGACATCGATTAGTGTAAAAACTAAAAACAGGCAATTTGCATGACTTAGTTTCATACGTACGGCCAACAAGTACCGCTTGCCGGCCCAACTTAGTGTTTGAAAATTGAAATACCATTAGGGTTTTACATGATTATGGTTAGGTTTTTTGATTATGGTTAGGTTGTTTTAACTACTATCTGTGTATTTACTTTTCCTATAAAAGAGCTTAGTGTTAATTCTACTCTCTCTTATTTGGGCCCATTGGGCTTTATCCAATTGATTGGCCCATCGAGAACTACAGCGAAAGCATGCACGCCGTTTTCCACTCGCCAGCCAAGATTCGTGGGCCTCGTCCTCCACTATCCTCTGGGACTTCTCACTAAATACATAATAATTTAACATTTGATAAAGCCCGAGGGCAAAATTAATGGTAATGTATGAGTTCAACTCTAAAATATTTGATATAGGTAATTGGACACTAATGACTCTTTTCTTTTCGAAGTACAACAAACTAATCATTAAATTATAAAATTGACCTTCTTCTATTTATTGAATCTATGTCTGAGCTAGAAGATATTAATCATCGCCATTTTCCCTTCTTTACTCAGCCTAGAATTGTAGGATGAAGGGCCAGCTCACCCTCTCCATGAATTAAAACTCAAGATATCGACAGTAGAGCTTCATTTAATACAACCACTAATCTCTTTTCTTTTGAAAGCGTAACTGAATTGTAACTAAACAATTCAATGGACCGACTTAAACACATTTTAAAATAAAAATTCATATTAAACTAAAAGTACAACCCTTATCCAGCTCCTATAAAAAGATAGAGACCCTTCATTTCTTCCTCGTAAACTTTTGAAGTGTTCTTGTCCTAAGGAACTTAAAATTCTAAGTCCTTTCTCTTCACCGTACTATTGACTCTTTCTCCACTCCAACTATGGAATTCAAGCAAGGAACTTTCTGCCTCTTGGTAGCACTTTTCATGGCTGCACCGAAGCTCACCGGAGCTTGTGAGGTAATCTACACTTTCGGAGACTCCAACACTGACACAGGAGGAGTCGTTGCAGCCGGAATTCTGATGCTAGGTAGCCCAAATGGAGAGACATTCTTCGGACACCCGGCCGGACGGATATCTGACGGCAGGCTCATCATCGATTTCATGGGTACGCCTGCTTTGCTTTACTATTACCTTTCAAGAATACTACAATTTGTTATGTTATAAAACTAATAATATAGTAGTATTGCTTTACTACATTATGTATTGCTTCTATTTTTTTTTTTCAGTTTTCCAATGTTTTATTTGGAACAGTTGAGACCCTGCAACTGCATTATCTCAGCCCATATCTGGAGTCGGTCGGAAGCAACTTCGAGAATGGAGCGAACTTTGCGATCTCCGGATCGTTGGCCATCTCGGGAGAGAATGCGGTGTGGGCTTGGAGATCACCATTGGATCTTCGGAGGCAGATCAACTCTTTCATCAACTTTAAAGCTCGTATCTCGGCCGGTAGTCTCTTTTCAAATCTTTTTTTTCTTTCACTTCTTAACTTTGTTGCTTGTAGAAGAGGAATCCTATTCCTTGGTAATTTGATTTTTGTTTTGGGGTGACAGAGTCGCAAAACGGAAAGCTTCTCCCAAGAAGCAAAAACCAGACTCCGATGTTTCAAAATGCTCTGTACATTATCGACATTGGCCAGAACGACTTGAACCTCGTAATTAGTTTACCGGACGATGTCGTTCAGGTGGTCATTTCGAACATGATCAGCAACATTTCCAATGCTGTCAAAGTAAGTAACCAATATTCTTTCCTCCGCCAATCACCTAAATACAAGAATTGACGTTTTTTTTCTTCTGCAGAGACTTTCTGATCAAGGGGCTAGGCACTTTTGGGTTCACAATACAGGGCCATTGGGTTGCTTGCCAGAAACCATCAAGCAGTTGAAGTCACATCCTGACGTCCGATTTGATGAATACGGATGCATCGTGTCTGCAAATAGGATGGCTTCGGAATTCAACAGGCAGTTGATGTTAATGGTGTCTCGCCTAAGGACTCGATTTCCGTTGGCCTGTTTTACCTTGGTTGACATTTTCAGTGCCAAGCATTACTTGATCAGAAACGCCAGACAGTTAGGTAAATACTAATACACACTGTTGATACAATGCATTGGAGTAACACATATTTATTTCGAACGTATTGGAGTACCGATGTATATCATGCATGCGAATTTACGTCAAATACTAATTAACATGGTTTGTTTTGTTGCGATGGAAATAGGATTTGTTGATGCATTCAATCCCTGTTATAATTGCAAGGACCCGCAGAACCACATCAGCTGGGATGGTACCCACTACACTGAAGCTGCCAACCGATTTGTAGCGGATTGGATCGTAAATGGTTCACTCTCTGATCCACCTCGTCCGTTTGTGATGGCCTGTAGTGCTGTCTGATACTGGAGGATGTGTGTCAAATTGGCTCGAAACTTTTTAGATAAGTTGAAACTCGATGTCGAGTCCCCGCGTGTACATATTCGATAAAAGAAGTCTAGTGGCACCAACTTATGGTAGTTTTTATGAGTTTGTTATGCATAGTCAAGTTATTACAGCTCTTCATATCCTGTTTGCTCTTGCACCAACTTTGTGTTTCTGTTTGGATATTATAACTTATTCGACTTCCTGCACCAACTTTGCATGTACATCAACCTAGATATGATCAAATTGTGCGGAGTTGACTATTTTTGTGCATCTGTTTCACGGGTCAAACAATCCATCAATGAAGTTTAATACATGGTGTATAAAATTATAAATAGATAAGAATATAGTTATATTCACTTCTCATTATTTATTACGGATGTTTTTCGCAACGTCACTTGACAACGTAACGAATTTCAAAGTTAATAGCGGATTGAGTAAAATCTTTGTACTAGGAATCAGGTGGATCTAACTTTAACCTTCATTTCCCACTGTCGGCCCCGTATTGCGACATGCATGTACTCCAGATCTCCATCTCCGGCACCGAGTTAGATTTCCGATCCGGCAGACTTGCCAAGCATTCTTTAGTGATAGATAAAACTGATTTGCAACAAATGTAGTTCAGGAATAGTAAGCCATCGTGACGGAAGTCTTCTTCAATCTGAGGTCCACAATTCCCACGATCAAATGCATCGTTCCAACAGTCGGCCGAAACGGACGACCGGATACTGCACGCAACGACCAGAATCAAAATTCCCCATTGATATTTTGACATCTTCGGAAATCCTAACACGACGACATGTAGACTAGGGAGACAATGGATGAGATGAATTTATATACAACGGATGATATTTGGTGTTTTTATGTCACTAAATTTAACGGATGATGGATTTACGTTACATTAATTAATCTTCTTACGTTAGGATTTTAAGTGAAAACTTGCAGATGCAGCAAATTCTGGATGCATAAAACATTTTTTATATATAAATTTATATTTATAATAATATTTACAATCTAATAGCGTAGGTGTGTCACATTTTAGATGTATTAGATATAATTGGACATATTAGATCGTGTAGAGCGGGCCGTTATTGGGACATATAAAATATTTTTTGAAGACACTCATGACTTATTTTATATTTGTATGGATTAGTTTTTTTTTTTAAGAATTGTATGGATTAGTTTGTTGTAATTGAATTCTTTTGTCACTTTTCAAAGTTCATAACCGGCTTCATAATTGGCTCAAATATTACTTAATATAGTATTCGGATGCTTGCATTAAATAAAGCCTTCCTGTCGAAATCTCGATTTTTATTTCGTGGGAACGTGAACTGTCCTTGAACCTGCAATCTTCGGCCAAGTAAAGGAAGTGAAAATGACAATGAAGAATATTTTCTAGCTTAAATATAGATTCAATAAATAGGAAAAGAAGGTCAATTTATTGATTAGAGGAGTACGATTGAGACGCTAGAGTATTCTGTTGGCCTAACTTAGCTAATCGTTCTAGCTTCCTCATGATTTTACTCTTCGGAAAGAGAGGGCGAAGATGGTTTTGCTTGGTTCAATTTAATCCATTACATTCCTTCATATAAGTTGAGTTTTAAAGGCTCGAAAGTTCTGTAACCAAGAAATGCAAAAAAAAAAAAAAATTTAGATCGGCAAAATTCATTTTCTGATTTAGTGTTCTTTTAAAACCTCGGCTGTTAGTATGAAAAAAATATAATGAACTTCAATTTTATTCACGAAGCGTTTCTTTTAATGACTACCTATCTCCTCGTCATGGCTAAATAGAAATCGTCAATTTGAGATATGTGGAAGGAATTCCAGTATCCATGTAGAAATTCTCATTGGTACTTCTATATTATTTTTTGTATCATGCAATATATTAATACGATGTGGGCCCGAGATGAACTGCCACCGGCGCCGGATTTCTGGAATCAAGCATTTGCGAGGGGTAACTGCGGGCCCCAGGTTGAGAAATCTCATTACCACGGTGGCCTCTTGTTCTTGGACGATACTTGCATGTCAATCTTATCAATAACTAAAGATTGTTTGGAAATTATATCCGAGTTATCGACCAGGAAGGCAATTTGGGATGTGTGCAAGTCGCAGGTTGGCGAGATTTGAATTACCAAATCAGATAAGAGTCCGAATTTTTTTTGTCATATTCACAGCTCCTAAGGTGCGAAATAAGAATAAGTTGTGCAATAAATAAAGTTTGACAATTTTCCAGAGGGCAATCTAGATCTTGTTGTAAGACAAGTAGATACAACAAGTAACTTATAGTTCAACGATACAAATGATTGTAAATAGTTAAGAGATTTAAAGTTCTATTCCTTATGTCATGTAAAATTACTATTCAAAAAAATCTTTGTTATTATTTCACTTTTGCACTTATACTTTCAGGATGTTGCTCCATGTAACCTAAAATAAAATCAAGGTTATGCTTTCATGAGCCGGATACACAAATACTAAAAAAATACATAATAATTTAATATTGAGAAAAGTACACTTAGGTACCATGTGATTTTACCAATTTTCACTTGAGTACCTTGTGCTTTTTGAACCGTAGAACAGGTCCAAGTTATGAAAATTTCCATCACGGACCGGTCCCGATCTCCGGTCCGCTTGTTTTTTACAAAACAATGCCGTTTCGCGTCCTAAATGGCGGTCCACGTGGTTTGTGTTAAATATCTATTTTAGTAATTTTAAAAACCTCCTCCCCTTTTTCTCTCCTCCTCCTCCTCTCTCTCTCTCCCCCCTCTCCTCTTCCTCTCTCAGCAAGGAACAAGCAAACGATTAAATAAAGATTAAATCGAAACTAAAAAAAGATTGAATGAATACGAATTCCAGTCAACAGATCGAACGACTCGGCGCTCCAGGAGAGGCAAATTCATAATTAAATCGAAAATCACATTCCAATGCATCAAGGACGTCCCCGAGTGTACATATTCGATAAAAGCGGTCTAGTGGCACCAACTTATGGTAGTTTTTATGAGTTTGTTATGCATAGTCAAGTCATTGCAGCTCTTCATATCCTGTTTGCTCCTGCACCAACTTTGTGTTTCTGTTTGGATATTATAACTTATTCGACTTCCTGCACCAACTTTGCATCTACATCAACCTGGATATGGTCAAATTGTGCGGAGTTGACTATTTTTGTGCCTCCGCTTCACGGGTCAGACGATCAATCAAATAAGTTTAATACATGGTTTATAAAATTATAAATAGATAAGAATATAGTTATATTCACTTCTCATTATTTATTACGGATGCTTTTCGCAGCGCCACTTGGCAACGTAACGAATTTCAAAGTTATTAGTCGATTGAGTAAATTTTTTTTATTAAGAATCAGATGGATCTAACTTTAACCTTCATTTCCCACTATTGGCCCATATCGCCACTTGCATGTATTCCAGATCTCCATCTCCGGTACCGAGTTAGATTTCCGGTACGGCAGACTTGCCAAGCATTCTTTAGTGATAGATAAAACTGGTTTGCAACAATTGTAGTTCAGGAACAGCAGGCCATCGTGACGGAAGTCTTCCTCAATCTGAGGTCCACAATTCCCACGATCAAATGCATCGTTCCAACAGTCGGCCGAAACGGACGACCGGATACTGCACGCAACGACCAGAATCAAAATTCCCCATTGATATTTTGACATCTTCGGAAATCCTAACACGACGACATGTAAACTAGGGAGACAATGGATGGGATATATTTATATACAACGGATGATATTAGGTGTTTTTATGTCACTAAATTTACCGGATGGTGGATTCACGTTACATTAATTAATCTTCTTACGTTAGGATTTTAAAGTGAAAACTTGCAGACGTAGCAAATTCTGGATGTATAACATTTTTTTATATGTAAATTTGTATTAAATAATATTTACAATCTAATAGAGTGGATGTGTCTTTTAGATGTATTAGATAAAATTGGACATTTAACATCGTTTTAGAGCGGACTGTTATTCGGACATATAAAATATTTTTGAAAGACACTTATGACTTATTTTATATTTGTATGGATTAGTTTTTTTGGTAGAATTGTACGGATTAGTTTGTTAAATTTTTATCATTTTTCAAAATTCATAACCGGTTCAAATATAAATTAATTGAGTGTTCAGATACTTGTATTAATTAAAGCCTTCCGGTCGAAATCTCGATTTTTATTTCGTGGAGAAGTTGAACTGGCCTTGAACCTGCAATCTTAGGCCAAATAAAGGAAGTGAAAATGACAATGAAGAATATTTTCTAGCTTAAATATAGATTCAATAAATAGGAGAAGAAGGTCAATTTATTGATCAGAGAAGAACGATTGAGACGCTAGAGTATTCAGTTGGCCTAACTTAGCTAACCGTTCTAGCTTTCTCGTGATTTTACTCTCCGGAAATAGAGAGCGAACATGGTTTTGCTTGGTTCAATTTAATCCATTACATTTCTTCATATAAGTTGAGTTTTAAAGGCTCGAGTTCTGCAATCAGGAAATGAAAAAAAAAATTCAAACTTTACGTCTGCCAAATTCATTTTCTGATTTAGTGTTCTTTTAATAAAAAAAATTGATGAACTTCAATTTTATTCACGAAGCGTTTCTTTTAATGACTCTACCTATCTCCTCGTCATGGCTAAATAGAAATCGTCAATTTGAGATATGTGGAAGCTATTCCAGTATCCATGTCGAAATTCTCATTGATAATTCTGGTCTTATTTCTTGTATCATGCAATATATTAATACGGGGGCCCGAGATATTTTTTTAGGTAAATAACTTTATTAGAATAGGAAAAGTAAGAGAGCACTCCAAATTTACAAGAAAAATGAAAAAAATAATGCAAAATAAATCAAATCGAACCGGAGTGATGTCTTCAAGCGAACAGGTTCGTAAGTACAAGAGTATGTCTATCTTACCCTAAATGAATCCCAAAACAAGTCAAAATCTTGATTACCTATGTCATTCAAAGTTTGAGACCAAAAAAGTCATTCCCTCATCCGAAAATAGATGAAATATTTGAGAAGCTCACAATCACAAAGTTTTCTTCAAAGATCACTTGATTCGCCCGAGATGAACTACCACCGGCGCCGAATTATTGGAATCATGTATTTGCGAGGGGTAACTACGGTCCTCAGGTTGAGGAATCAGAATTTTTTTTCATTTTAGTGTCACTATTTATCTAAAAATATCAAAATAGTACCTAAAAAATAAAAATTACTAGTTTGGTGTCCACGGGGAACCTCCAAAAAATTGTCTATCACTTTTCGTGACCAAGTGACGAAAAAAAGCCAGACCAAGAGACAGTTCTTTTTAGTCATTTGTTTCAGAAAAAATTGAAAAAAAATTTCAAAATTCAAAAACATTTTTTAAGACTTCCTGAATTTTTTCAAAATTTATACTATTCTACTTTATTTGGCAAGTATAAATTTTATTCCCACCAAATAAACATAAATAATATTTACATGTACATTCCCCATGATTGTTGGTTCCTGGTACAAGTATGGAGTAGTGGCCTCGGGCCTATTAGTAACATTTATAAGGGAAAAGTACATTTAGTTACCCTGCAATTTCATCAATTCTCACTTGAGCACCTTGTGCTTTTTGGACCGTTGAACCGGTCAAACTTATGAAAATTTCCATCACGGACCAATTCCGATCTCTGGTCCACATGGACCGCATTTTTTTCATAAGACAACATCATTTTGCGTCCTACGTGGTAGTCCACGTGGTTGACAACAAATTTCATTTTAATACCAAACTATTTACACTATATTTTAAAAACCTCCTCTTTCTTCTCTCTCCTCTCTCCTCTCCTCTTCCTCTCTCTCTCCTAGGGTTTTCCATTCCCCAAAAAAACCTAATGGCGTCTAATCCACCTCGTCACTTCCAGATCTCTGGCGACCTCAACGAGAAGAAACATGGCGACGACCCAAGTTAGCAAGAAGAAAAAGTTCGTGGCAGATGAAGTTTTCTTCGCATTGAATGAGGTTCTTAACCGTGAGCTGGTAGAGGATGGATACTCGGGCGTGGAGGTTAGGGTTACCCCAATACGTACCGAGATCATCATCTGGGCTACCCGAACCCAGATCGAGTCTCTCTACTACAAGTTCCTTGGTGGCCTTGCTGTTCGTAGGGCTTGCTATGATGTCCTGAGATTTGTTATGGATAGTTGTGCCAAGGGATGCGAAGTTATCGTCAGTGGAAAGCTCAGGGCTCAACGTGCAAAGTCAATGAAGTTTAAAGATGGCTACATGATTTCTTCCAGCCAGCCTGTTAAGGAATACATCGATGCAGTCGTGAGACATGTTCTTTTGAGAGAGGGTGTGCTTGGAATCAAGGTCAAGATCATGCTTGATTGGGACCCTAAGGGTAAGCAAGGCCCGACAACTCCCTTGCCCGATGTCGTGATCATCCATCCGCCAAAGAAAGAAGAAGGAGGAGAGAGAGAGGAGGAGGAGGAGGAGAGGAGACACAGTGGAGAAGGAGAGGAGAGAGAAGAGAGAGGGGATTTTTTTAAATATAGTGTAAACTGTTTGGTATTAAAATAAAATTTATTGTCAACCACATGGACTGCTACGTAGGATGTGAAACGGCATCATTTCGTCAAAAAGACGCGGATCGGAGATTGGGACCAGTCCGTGATGGAGATTTTCATAACTTGGACATGTTCTACGGTCCAAAAAGTACAAGGTATTCAAGTGAGAATCGGTGAAACCACAGGGTACCTAAGTGTACTTTTCCCATTTATAATTAAAGCTCGTATGGCGAGTGGAAGACATTGATATTAATATCGTAAGCATGATTAGTCTATTAGCCTCAGTCAGGAATGGCCATTTCGGGCTTGGAAGCCAGGGGGCGTGTACATCAAAATTTAATCGACTCTTTTCTAAATAAGTAGTTTAATTGATTCTTAAATCTTACCTACCAAAAAAAATGAGACTTTAATCTTAGCTCATATAAAATATAGACATAATAAAAAGATTCAGATCTAGACTCTTTTATTGAATTATGACTAGATTAGAATCCGGATCTAAATATTTTAAAATGAATCAAGATTTGAACATATATTTCATTCCGATATTATTTCATATTCGAATCCACTTTCATGATCAGGTCCAAATTATAGTATATGAGTGTAAAAAATATATGTAAAATTACATTGGCCACAACTTACTTTTGACAATAATTTATTCCAATTGGAAAAATACCCTTGAGGACATAGATGATTTATCTTCAGTCAATTATTCTGTTCGAACTTCGAATATAGATTTGTTGACTTTATGGATAGGCTTCAATGACGGAAACGAAAGTCGGAATCTTGATAATATTATGGCGGGCGAATCCCGCTGATTGCAGCAACGAGCTCCATTCCTCTCGAGTCCTTTCTTTGGCACCGTGGCGCAGCATCATTGTCAAGTCAAACGCCACTTTTGCGTGGTCAAATGGGTCTTTTCCATATGGGTCTAGGACCATGTCAACTATGATCACCTTCCCTGTGTCCTTAGGTATGGCCTTGTGGCAATTTGTGAGGATTTTGATGCAGTTCTCGTCATTCCAATTATGCAACACCAACTACACGTGCATGCCCCAACAAACAAGCATACATAAGTGTGACAGACTCCATTTGAATTAAATTGCAATTACTGGGGATAAAGAAAAAACAAAAAAAAATTGAAAGATACGTCGAACTCACTAAATATAGAGGTGTTGTTAAGTTAGAGTTTCTAACTATGTTAAGATTGCTATATACTCTTACAATGCGTACTATCGTTGAACTACTTGCTGTTTCGCTTTCCAACGATGCAACATGACTTCAGAATTCCTATACAAATTAATATCCCCAAAGAATGTTTAACCCAACAATGACTACTACTATGCTAAGTCAGATTTAGTTGCATTATTATTTACGGACATGATTTGAAATAATGGCGTAGACCTTGCTAGAAATTTTTTAAGGTAAATTTTATTGATCACCTTGCTTACAAATTAAAACAATTTTTTGATTTTTGGTACCTGTGATATTTAGCATATGTACTATATAAAAATGCTTAAGTAATTTGATTGTTATTATCCATATTAACAAGGTGCACTTTCTTTTCGGTCGCACTTCCTGAAAGAAATTCAAAATTTAAATGAGTTTGATCGAAAATAGGATCAAAATGGGTGACCTCCTAAGAAATTTTCCAGGGTGCGTGTGAGTGATGACAAAACACGCTGGAAAGACCCAAATTGGCACAGTGAAGTCAGTTGGTCAAAGCATGGAGCATTACATTTGTTATCAAAGTGATTTCGACTTGTACGGTATGATTCAGAGATCGAGTGCATCTACAAGCGATGTATTCTAAGACTCTATGTATCTGGCACGACGATGACGTCACATATTTAAGGAGGGACGAATGTGATGCCCCATATATATACTCTATGAAACGCTTAAATGATTTCATTGTTACTATCTATACTAACATGGTGCATCTTCTTTTAGGACACATATCCTGAAAAAACTTCAAGATTAAATGTATTTGACCAAAAATAGGACTAGGATAGATGATTTCCTAGAAAAGGTTCTTAAGATATCCGTTAGTGAAGACAAAATATGCTGAAAAAACCCATATAAGTACTATAAAATCAGTCATTCAAATCACGAGACATTATAGTATCTGAACATCAATAATTCTAGTTGAAACTGTAGCAATTAAAAAGTTCGTGTCGTATATTATGTACCTTAATAAGAATGGCATCGGCCGGGGGAACTGAGACAAACATGTCACCGGCAACATGAGTAATTCCGGGATATTCTGGCGCCGCGGCAACAACAAAAGACAGGTCAAAATTGATCCCTTTAATACGAGGAATCTCCCTCACGATCTCACTCATCGTGGTCCCACTACCTCCTCCCACATCGACCAACGACCCAACCCCTTCGAGGCCATTTTTGTGCAAATATCCAATCTTCAGAGCTTCCATGATGATCTTGGACATGCTGGTCAGGAACTGCTGAAACATGTTGCAATGTTCGGGGTTGGCCGACATGAAGCTCCACGCATCCATTCCACATCGCTTAGTGAATCCGGTGCTCAACCCTCCATCCATGACACAACCGTCCAACTCCTGCCAAAGAGAGAGGCAGAACTCGCTACTATGGTACATGGCCAATGGCGCGAGGCTCTTCTCATCCGGGTTGGACTGAAACAACTCCGAGGCCGCGGTGAGGGAGTAGAGGGTGCTACTTCCGGACTCCGAAGGGGTTGCACCGAATATGCCACGGCGGACGAGTATCGTCATGACACGGGACAGGCGGTCCACGTCGAGCGAAGGGTGGTTTATGTGGTTACTGATTTGAGACAAGGTGATGGGGCCGACATGGGAGCCAATTATGTCGGGGATGCGTAGTTTGAGGGCGCATCTGAGAGCCATAGAGTCTACGAACCCGAAAAGGCATTCCCAAGCAACAGCTTCACCTCTTGCCATGTCTTCTTGTTGTTGTTGTTGTTGAGGCGTAGTAGCCATTGACATATGCTTTTAGAGAGAGAGATGGTTAGAGCTATGTGCCGATCGAAAGACGCCGCATTTGCCCCTTCACTCACCATTCCTCGGAAATTGGCTCCTTTATTAACTCGACTAACGTTAGATATGATCATATGATCGAAAAATTTAGATCCGCAAACAAAAAAGCTTATCTATATGATCTAATGAAAGGCTATTTATTAGACAGCGTCTATTTAATTTTTTTTATTCATATTAGTTCCGTTCTTCTACCCATTTTGATATTTAGAGTAGTATTTTTGTTTTGTCCTAGCTACTATGTTTAGGTCAGTTCTACTATTTTTTAAGAAATATAATTAAAATATAATTACGAATTAACTAATGAAAAAAAATTAAATTCAAAGTAATAAAATTATGATTTGGCTAAATTAGATAACTTATAAATAATTTGAATTATAAAGAAGAAAAATAAAAAGTACATAATTAACTACAAATATCAAATTTTTGTGAAATATGTTTAATAAAATATATTTTTAAATGATATGAATTTGTCTATTACAAAATGAGCTCCACTCCTCTTAATGTTAACAAATCTATGTTCGAACTCGGTATTGATCTACGAATAATGATGCCTGATAATGTTAAATTTTGATGGATTCAATAATATTTCCAATAACTCAGTAGTCTGTGTTCGAACTTGGTTGTTGCTGGCATACATTTTTCCTAATTTTTCTTTGACATATATGGAACAGAAATGAAATGCCATCTAGGCTCCGAGCCTTTTCGATGTCGAAATGCCAAAAAGAAAAAAAAAATAAGAAACGCTATAGCCCATTAAAAGGAGAAGTAAAGATAAATAATTCTGCAGGTTATGAGATCCTCTTAACTTATCGAAGCAACTACCTCCTTGTGTTATACACTACTTGAAATGATTAGCAACAGATTTAGTCACATTGGAGAAACTCTATACAATTGTCACCAATCAAACTTTATTTCCCATTTGTTACGCCCCGCTTTCCCCTGCAAAATTGCCAGCTGCAACATCCGATGTCGCAGCGGCAACCGCTGCAGCTAGGCATCGAACATTTCGGGCAGCCAGGACGCCAGCAACACCTGATGGAGCAAGAAGGCCGCCAGCATCCGGAGCATTTTGGAAGGCAGAGGCATTTGATGCATCGAGGTCTTGAACATCCCGAGCACCTTGGTCTCCATAGTTTAAATCTACAGGAGGAGCCGTTACAGGAAACCCCTGAACAGGTCCTAGATCTTGGTTTTAGCATGAGATTTTGCCGAATCTTTTTTAGGCGGACTTTTGAAGTCATTTTTTCCATCTCATGAACGAATCTGCAAAGATGGCGAATGTAGTCGGGGTATAGCTCGAGGTTACAGTGGCCCCCTCCTTTAATCCACAATGGTTCGTATGGTTCCCTAGCCATTTTCCATAGCCCCTCGCCGTGTAACCAGTTTACAACATCATCCTCTGTTCCCTGAAAATTCAACAAATAGTTGAAAGCTAGTACAAGTCTCTCTATGCATATAATCATTTAAGTTCAATCATTATGTAAACTTCAGTGGAGACAATTCAAGGATGAGAAACGTAACTATAGAGATATTGGGGAGAAGAACTTACGTGGATCACTAGTACAGGGCATCTGACCTTTCGAATCTTATTTATGTTCTGCATTTGTAAGCCAAGAGGATAGCTTTAGATTCATTCATATCAGATGAAGCACCAAATACTATTTTGTTACCGAACTCAGTAAAATCGAGTCTTTAGAAAGCCAAATAAAAGTTGAGGATCGATAAAAACAATAAAGAGCCTACTTTCTGAACTATGGCAATCCCCATAATCAATGAACAATCTGGTCCTGAGCTAACCATGACTTTTACTGAATTATCTAATCCCCGGCATCTCGACAACAGCTCTTATAATTAAGTTCAGACAAGGGCATAATAATCTAGCATAGCAACCAAAAGGAACATGACAAGTTATTTTACCTCGTATATGTCAAGACAACATGAACAATTTACATGGCAGAGTACGCGAAGACCAGAGAGAATGGCACTATGCAAAACTACACCCCTCAGTCTTGGCAACTTTGCTGCCAAGTGCAGGGTTGGCCCGCTACCAACAGACTGCCCGTACAAAATCAAATCTTCTTGACTAACTCCGTACTCGGTCTGAAGACACTCATAAACTGCTTCTATATCGGCATAGGTGTCAGACTCACTTGGCTGCATACAACATGAGCAAAAGTAGAACAGTTACTACAGAAACTGACTTATACAAGCCAAGAACACAAGTAACTGGCAAACTCCATTCCATGCCAACATATTCTTTGAAAACCCTAATAGCTTTTATAATTTGCAGAACAAATGCTTTGTTTCCATAACAAAAATTATAACAAACATGGTAGGTTGCGATCAAGTGTATAGTTTACGGCCTAATCTTACTAACAAGATTCATTAAACCTCCTTAGTGTATTCCAGCAAGAAGAGAGTTCATACCTTACCAGTGGAAGCACCATATCCAGAATAATCGTATCTGCATTGTCACATTCAGAGAACAGATCAATGCACAGACCAAGTTAACTACACAGCATAGCAAACACGGGAAGATAAAGACCAAAGATCAAGATCAATCATTTACGACGACCAATGTGCAACTTTCTTCACAGGCAACAAAGTAGAGACTAGAACTAGCACCAGAGAGAAGTGAGTCAACAGCCTTACAACCAAAAAACTATATAAGTTTCTTTTGGGTGAACACTAGTATTTGTTAGAATCTCTATCCGCAATCCAAAACCTTAAGGCAATGGATAAGTGGATTTTTAACACTTATAAACTAGTTCATCTCACTCGCACTAAGCAATATGTGATTCTCAACGGTAGTCAAAGTCAAACAATGTAGACCGTATTTGAAGTCCAATGATGAAAACCCCACTATCAGACAAGTATCTCCAAACCAGTACTGTTGGTGAGCACGGGAAGCCACATTTCACAAGGAAACAAAAACGTTACTTGTAAATATCTCAAGATCTGACACTGAAGTCTGTCACTGAAAAGACACGAAAAATGCAGATCCAGGGCCCAGAATACACTAAAACTTGAATAGGTCCATCCATCCAACAGAGCTCAAAAGGTACAAAGCTCAAAATGTCCCAGTGACTCCCAAGCTGTTAACTTTATGACAGTAATAGTAATAAAATTAGCAAATGGCTTTAACATTAGAACTTTCATGTGTAATCAGTAATTATAGATCTAACCCAACTTGCCAGGCACCCCCCAAGAACTCCATTTTTAAGTTGAACTGAATAGCTTCTTAAAGCAAAGGCCAACCCAGAAAGAATAAATTAAACAATGTAAAGTCGAGAACTTTAGAGCCATCAGAAAGGGGGAAAAGAGGAACAGACCCCATGAGATTGACTCTGAGGTTGACCTTGAGCTGGACAAAGAGGTCGTAGAGTTGACCAAGGTCAGCGGCGTTGCCATGGGAGTAGAGAAGGGTG
The DNA here is from genome assembly GCA_012979155.1 of Hypericum perforatum. NCBI lineage: Eukaryota > Viridiplantae > Streptophyta > Magnoliopsida > Malpighiales > Hypericaceae > Hypericum > Hypericum perforatum. Next base: position 33,113 of record SOPF01022766.1, read on the forward strand.
AGCCTGGCATATGGGTTCCTGAGATAGAAAGCAACAATCTTGTTGCCTCTCTTGGTGTTCACAAGAAGGACATCCATGGAGGTGTCATCAGGGAGTGGGAGTGGGACCACATTGGGGGAGGAGGATGTGGGGACCACACACAGCTTCCCACACTCACTCTTGTTGATCTGGTACGTTGGTGGGGATGGTGGGAAGAAGGCAAACTTCGCTGCTAGTTGAGAGAACATGCACCCCATTTAGTAGCACAAGTGCTGCACCCACTTCAACTTCAACTTCACCTTCAAGTGTAGCTTACTTAGCCCATGAGTTTGGACATCTTAGAGAGAGAGAGAATGACAAATATAGCTTGTTGGGTATTTCTGGGTTGGGTTTGCACTTGGTGAAGTGACAAACTAAAAAATCCAAAGTTGGTCTTAACATCACATTGACAAGAGCAAGTAAGATGATTAAGGACAACAAAGAGAGAGGGTGGGGGTTTAAAGGTTTAGTCTTTAGTGGGTACTTGTAACAATGGAAGGTAGTAGAGTATTATTAGTACAAGAGGAGTGAGTGAGTGGGGAAGTCGAAGAGTACAAGGTAGGAGGGTCACAGTTTTGGGAAGAAGTGAAGGAAGGTGAAGGAGGGAGAGAGGGTTTGTTTTTGGTGGAGAGAGAGAGAGAGAGAGAGAGAGAGAGGGCCTTAACTCCAACAAAATAAGTTGACATGTGTTTGGTTGTGTACATCACTTCATTTTCTGTCAGTTTGGTTCCTTTGTGGGAAGAGAAGATGTACAGTCAATATTAATCATATTAAGTCTCTCCACTTTTAAATAAGTTCTTTATTAAATTACCAAAAAAACACTAAGTTCTTTCTTATGACTATTTTCATAAGTATAATCTTCGGTCAATATTGCTGGATTTCGAATGTTAATATCTCGACTTTTCAAAAAATATGCCGATTCTGTTACCAAAGTTCAGTTTACACGGTCGTTAAACGTGTTCAACGGCAGAGAAGCTACGAGTTGAGTCACTTCAACGGTGAGAAGATAGTTTTGTTGTTTCTGTTCTGGGATGGACAAAGTTGGGTGAAATGGAGAAACTTGATGGCCTACATTAAATAGTATTTGCTTCCCACCAAAGGACTAATCGCATTCGATCGTACTTGGACCACCCCAATTTAAATGGTCGACTTCACCAAATATGTCCAACACTTCATTTCAATGTCACCGTAGATAGTTTTGAATTGGGTGCAAATTGAAAAAATTATTTAAAATATACATAATAAAAAATGATTTTTGTTGACGTGTTTTGTTTTTGAATATTAGAATATTTTGTGTATCATATTAACATATTTCTTTTTTTTTAATATTGACATACAAACTATGTCAATATTAATACACTCAAAATGTGAATATTAATGAACAAAATATACTACCACAATCCATTTTTTTTATTCCGTACCATTTAGAGTAAAACTTATCAGTAATCAATTCATGTCTATTGAATGAACACGATTTTATTTTATTGCAATTCTTTCCCATTCAAATTGTAATTCTCGAAGTATTAACCTTTTGTTTAGTAAATCTACAACAGAAAAAGTGATGAATTTAGTCCAGTAGAAATCCATATATCAAATAATAAGTTAGAACTATATTTTAATGGACCCGATAAATATGATGATAGATATTTTTTATTATCTTAGCGTCTCGCTTTCTTGATACTTTATCACTTCGTTTGTCGGAATGCTCACGCCGGTGGCAATCCCGTATCCTAAAGCAATTGATTTTGTGGAATTTACGCCGTAATTTTTTTAAGGGTAATTTGAGAACCCAATTTTCCGTCTCAACCGGGACACAATCATACCAACCTTATCTTTGTCAATGAGAGGTGCCTCCTTCGTGGGCCCAAAATCTCACTTGTGTTTAACGACGAACTCGGTGGCGCGTGGAGTCTCACTCGCTAGCCGCTCGTGTCATTGGATACTAGTTATCTCAATTGTTTGGTGGGGTACTAGTTTTGATGATCTCTCTTTGACCTTTGGTCGAAATCGTCAGGGTCAAGCGACCCTACTACTATTACTACAAGAGAAAGAAAGCAGTATGGCTTTTACACAATAAATAGGTGGCGTCGAAGCAAGTTCTCTCAACGTCAAACTACATACGAATAGAAATGCAAGATCATCATATTAAGATAAATTCGGAGTTCAATCTTTCTGAACTAATTCACAAATACAACTAATTAAAGATGTTTTTTGATAAGTAACTAATCAAAGATGCTGTGTAAATATAAATATAAATCTAGATAATACCAACCATAATTTTCATCGTACTATAAATGAGAGAAGAGTTTAAAAGGGCTAGACAATATCTCAATTTGTTTCAGTAAAACAGATGTAATTTCTCTCGAAAATTTACGAATTACAGTTTCCGGCCAGGAATCGTATCTCAATGTTTCTTCATCGCATCAAAATTCCAACATTAATCAGTATATCGCATCTTTCGATCAACAATATTAAAATTAGTTAGTTTAATGCCCCTCTCATCGGACAGGATTATTATAACCAGCATAATTAAAGAGAGACGAGTTGCGGTGGAAGACACGATTAGTCCTTTTCCGGTCTCAAGGATATGATGGCCCGTCAGCTGCGGAAAAGGAAAGCCATGAGGAGCAACAATTATCGTTCTAACCCTCCCCTTATGTTCAATAAATTGGGAAAGGATCAAGTCATATTGGAACAAAATTATTGTACTGTTTAGCGACTTGCACAAGTTACCTATTCAACGTTTCCTGCATTGTCAAATAATGGAAACAAAGGTATAGACTCCTACAGGAAGCTTTTACCAATATACACAAACCATAATACCACGTACTTTATTTATATCTATCAAATTGAAACGTAAATAAACAAAATCTATAACGGACAACATAATGTCACTAATATACGGACAAAACACTGTCACTAAAACAGTCAATCCAACGAGTTCTAAAGTCAATAAAGATAAATCAAACGTACATTAAGAAACACCAAGAAAGACAAGAATATTATCAGGCACGAAAAATCAAAGTGTAAAACTAGTATCATTGTTCTTTTCCCCGAAATTGAATTTCCTTTTTTAAGTGTAAGTAAAATTTATGTCATAGCTAAATAATATCCAAATAATTACTATGCTCGTATTAAACTATACGCAGTATGTCGAATGTATCACCATCATATTTAGAGCAACAAACGGCACGTTCCTCTTTGTACTCTCGAGGACTGAGGCTGAGCCACCCCAAATATTGGTATCTTGACCACATATAAAATATAACCTTCACTCTAAACCGAGAATGTGAGATGATTCGAATCCCTCGTGCATCCAATTTTTTTTTATATTTTACAGGATATCCAACCGCATTAAACAAATATCATAGTTAGTACATCTATTCACATGTAGAGTCGACCGACTTGTTTCAGAGCTATTAACATTCTCCATCTCCAATATTTAAGCCTCGAGAAAACAGGTATAGGTCACACTAATTAATTTCCCTAGCTGGCATGTCTCATTTTTCAATGATGAGCATTGTCTTTTTTATGGGCCAGATCTTGTTGTCCCGTGTGCAAAGAACAAACAAAACCATATAAGACATGGAAGAGCTTGTTGTCCCAACTTTGACGCGCAAATTAAATGGAAGAGGCGCTGAGGAAAATAGATGTGAGATTTCCCTCGCATTAAAAGATGATCGATCGGTGTGGGTTGATATAACTTAATTAGAATTTTAAAATTTAACCCTGAAAATTCAACTTTGTTAGCACAGAGTTAATATAGCATAATCAAAGTTTTTTCGACTTTACATGAAATATAATTAAATTTTCAACGGAGCAATAAAAGCTATATCATCTTGGCAATGCAATTAAATCAGAACACGATTTGTTTTTGGGTGGATGTACCCATATTAAGCTGTTAAAAATGTGAAGACTCCGCACGCTCGTGAGAGTACTTTTTTATACAATCGAGGAGCTAATTTACTTTTTTTTTATGACCGGCCGTTGGTGTAGAAATCGACACTCTTTAATCGTCATGTCCAAAATGTAACTTCTTTGACCTTTGTCCACAACTGGACCGTTAAAGCCCATTTGACACTACGACCGTGTGTTTCAAGATCTTGAACAGAAGGGAAAGAACATAGTAGCTCCTCTTCTCATCACTTAAAACATCAAATACCGGAGGACAAGAAACTAAAACTAGAACTTCAGAAGTACTTGACGAGCGTAAGAGATAGCTCTTCACAATTAGATCGAAAAAATAACCAGGAATAGAACAGTAAGTTCATATACAGGTAATTCTACATGACTGACCTATGCAAAAATAAAAATGTAATTGGTCTTTCCGAAACAGCTTCAGCATTTGGGGACGCGAGGATATTTACGCATGAGCTTATTGTCATGGAAGGACCGGGGAGAACACTTGTTAAGGACAGGCAAAACAATGAACCAGTAGAATCACCCTACAAAATATCAAACACAATAGCATTTCAGCCAAGAGAACGCTAGTAATTGTTGCAGTTAATCAACGAGAAGACGTCACTCGACTCGACCTCTCGGTCGCTTCACCATGACTAACCCGATTCCCTAAAGCAACAGTAGATAGCTTTCTCTTATAAAAGTGACCAGTGGATATATCAGTTTTTTAATCCACATATTCTGACAAGGTGTATTCGACTAGCAAGCAACAGAGACGGCACATTTGGAAGTGACGAAAAACATTTGGAGTCCCCAAACATCGATCAAAGAGCATCAGATTCTCTTCTGTGTTTTAGGAAGTACCTGGTTAAAGAAAACAATCTTGATTACTTCCAAGGTTGTGATAAAGAGACTGTTTGAGTTGACGCCTTCACTCCTGTTTTTCCAAGTATAGCAGAATTGAGCACATTGTATTGTTCCACAACAGAATCATATAGCGCCCGCGAGAAAACCTCCTTTGCCTGTTCCAGGGTGCAACACTGGCAGAGTAAGAGACCCAAAATAGGATACACTAACGCAAAAGCTACTTCGGCAGATAAGTAAGCTACATTCATCTTTTACCAACCTACCTCTTCAGGTTTCTTACAAGCAGCAGCAATTTTCTGGGAGCTGATTTCAGGTGCAATTGACAACCCAGCGCCAGTAAAGGAAATCAATCTTTTCTCACCAATATCCTTCTCGACCTGAAAGTCAACCACAAATTAGAACAAAAAAGAGATCGGGAAGAAGTTATGGCTGACAGATAAGACGGATCTGACCTGTGCTGGAGGGGGCATGATGTCGTGGCATAAGAGTGCAATAGGATAGAAGTGTGTCGGAGCATCAGAATGTTCAGAAAGCCTTCTTAAGTTGTCCACCGAAGAAGCTTCGAAAGGCGCCTGCCCCTCTTAAATATCAGTATGAACAAGAATAAACACACAGAAAATACCCTAAAAAGCGCCAAGTGATTCAATACTAAAGAATCTCTTCAATTCATGTACTAAATAATGTAGATGGGGCATAACCAAATGTGAGAAGACCCGAATGGAAATAACAGCATCATTCAAACAATTCCAGCAACCCAAGTCTGAGCCCTACGAAGCTTCAACCAGACTTCATTGTTTAACTAGTAAAATCCCATGAATCATGGAGCTGCCTATATGCCAGCTAAAGTGCAAACAACTTACTGGAGACCATTTCCCAGTTTGAGGATCTGGGCGATCTCTACCACCGCTTGGTGCAATCCACAAAGGTTTAGAGCCAGCCCTGCAAAAAAATAATATATCAAGTACAAAATTTTTTTATGGAAAATTCATATTTAACGGGAAAAAAGTATTCAACTTCAACAGATGGAGCAAAAGTGTGACACTTCCACGCCAATTTTGTGTGGTGGGCCCATATCAGCATTCCTCATCAAGGAAAACTCGTTTTATTAACATAACCTGCTCTTTCATTTGTCCTAAAAGATGAAGCCAAGACCTTCATGTCTTATACAGGCTTTTCCTTAGTAGTCAAAGCTGTAGAAACCAGTTGGAATACATTCTCTCTCATAATGATTCAGCCCTCAAAGACTTTGAATCCTACATGATAATAAATGGGATTTTGCCACAGGCAGCGGCAGGTGTGATGAAGGTACCTGAAAAGCATACCCATCTCCTTCAAACTTCTAATATTTGCTTTTTTCTTCATCTCAGCAAGCTCAGGGACATCAAACATGTGCTTTTTTGAGTACACACATATAAGATTCCTGGAATATGCAATGTCAATTAGTATTTTTTTTTCAACTATCAACAGGAATGGTACAACAACACAATGATATGTGATCAAAAATTCATTTAGCAGATAACAACCTTCCCATGCTGAATGGCTTGCAAAGAGGATCTGTAATAACTCTATCCCCTGCTACATAGATCTGCACGGACACATTAACTTTGTCAGTTTATCATATCTAAAATAGCAGATAGTGCTTAAAGTAGATTCATAAGTAGTGTAATCAGTTACCAATTTCTCTGAAATATATGGGTGTGTTCTTTCGAGCAGCAGGGCGATTATAGCTGGATCGGCCTCTGTTTGGTGGTTTGAAATCAACACAACATTGTGACCCTGCAATTAGGAGCATAACAGAAGATCATTTTTTTTACAGGAAGCTCGTGTCACAAAAGGGTGTACAGAGATGGAGAAACTAAAGGTCTTCTTTCGACATATACTACTAATCAAATTTAACCTAAAAAAAGTGCTTCTCTCAAGATTCAATGGCTGGCATAACTACCTGCTTGAGATTTTCTTCCATTTCGCTGAAAAGTTTGATGTTGCCGACATAAGAGTTTCTACAACCAGTCACAGGAGACGATAAGACCGAGGGAGAAACTAAATCTTGGTAATAACAAAAGGATGTATGACAATTCAAAGGACACAGATATCTCTAGATGTGGATAAAATTTCAACAACTCCTACATAGTGGCTGGTCAATCAGAATTATCCCATGCTTCCAACTCTGCAAAAAGTGAGCCACATGAATGTAGAACTTAACGGGAGAGCGTACACATAATACAAAAGAAACAACATCATCAAGAAGAAGCATGCCACCAAAAACAATTAATGCCTCGGATTCCAAAGGACACAAAAATCAATAGTAGCCCATGAAATCAACATACAAGAAAAGAAACATCTTCAACTCACCCAAAATCAATCAGAGGACGGATATAATTCTGTCCAAAGGTATAGTAGTCAAACGGCTTTCTCACTGCTTCATGATAAGGAGAGAAGACAAAGGGGTCCTGTTTAAATAGTGAAGATGTTAATATATAAGCAAACTATATAGAGCTGAAGCTTATCGATATAAAATTAGATGATCAATTTACCTCAGCATCCAAGAATATGCGCTCCAATGCAGCAGTCATATTTGACAAGACAACTTCCTTTGCTGCAGGAATTCCACTTTTAATAACCTGAAGGGCAATCAGAGGGTTAGTTATCAGACAGGAAAAGAAACAAGCGTCCGGACATTATAAGAACTGTAAAGGGAAACAAGAAACATTTTGATTCTCCTAAATGGCATCTAACCAAGTATATCAAAATGGAAGAAGTACACATCTGAGCTATAAAGACACTTAAGATGACTCGCGTGAGAGCTTCAGCTTAATTCTTTGGTGAAGGCGACAACAGCAGAAAGAAGACGTCATAAATGAAAACTTGCAACCCAGTGGTACCAATAAGCATACCTAAGATAATCTAAAGAGGTGTCCGCTATACCAAAAAATTTCATGATTTCCTCCCCCACGACCAAAGAGATCAAAAAGCTTCAAAAGATGCTAAGAACCGGAACTATGGAATCTTTGAATTAATACAGCCAATGCTCCAATTAAGAAGTTATCTTCAAGCTCTATGTAAGGCAGGAACTTCCTTCAAGTATGGCAAGACAAAATAATGCATCAAGCGAAATGTCATTTGTTGCAGCCCACACAATTGGAACAGATTTGTAGACAATTTAGGCATCAATGCATCTACATTATATAAAACTTAAACTGTTAAACAAAATTCCTCCACACATTTACCGCATTACTGTAATTGTGAAAGAGCTCTTCCATTCCGGCAGCAAAATTAGCAGGAAGCCTCCCCGCTTTAGCTTCCGCTCTGATTATCGATATCAACTCTGCATACACACCACAAGAGCAGTCTTAAGACAAATCCGGGAAGAAATAGTAAACCAATCCATGTGACTATTCTAGATGAGCTAAGCATTAACAGTACGATGATGAAGTTAGTTTTTCCAGTTTCACCCGAGCCTCATTTCAGACCAGAGCTAATAAATAAAATTTTCATCGGAATTATCATATACTTCTTCCGGATCAGTCTCCTCCTTAATATATCTTCCTCCCGTTATCTCTTATGTGCAAGGAGATCAAACTCGATCGACTATAAACAGGTGATAACCGTTATCAACACTATTGGAAAAGTGCTAACCGATCTTTCCAAAGCACAACAAGACCGCAGATTGAAAGATATTCATCTTCATTGCCTCCGCAAACGAAAATAACTAAAAAAAAGAGACGAATCCGATAGAAGAACGTAAACGACGAGCAAGGAAACCACCTTCTCCAGATTTAGCCTCGCGGATAGCTCGCTTCTCCTTGCCTTCTTTCACATCCCGGCTAGTCGCGAGTTGCGCTTCCAGGACCTCCTTGTCCTTGACCAGCTCTGCCATTGCGTTGCCGCTGCGGTTGAGGGAGAGCACACACGGTTGCGTCGACCTCCGCGCTTTCGATCTCAGGCTGAAACCAAACGACGGCGTAGAGGAACAAGAGGAGGAGCAAGAAGCGAAAGAGAGAGACGAGGAGGAGGAAACCCTAGGGGATTTTGTAACCGTCGGGGAAGCTTTAGAGAGGAAAAACGACGACGAAGTGGCGGTTGTGGAAGGGAGAGGAGAAGTGGAGGAGGGAAGAAGGTTCATGTCGCGGTTGGTTGTTACGGGCTTAGTGGTATTTAAACGGGAAGATGTGGATTACGAACGAGAAGAGAAGGCGGCGGGTTCGGATCTTTTTTTGACCGTTTCTTTAGCGATGTATCGGAGGGAAAGCAAATCAAATGAAACGAGAAGTGCAGCCCGCGGAAGAAAGCCTCACGTGGACAAAATAAAATTACTAATTTTGGCGTATTCAAACTATAGACTAAAAAATAACTATAGAATAATAGGATTTGACCGAATAAAAGAACTATGTGTTAAAAGGGTTTGACAGCGTCTCCAAATGTAATTAAGGGGCCCGCGTCGTTACAAATTAATTGCAAGTCAAAGTTAATATTTTAATTTTATGTTAAAAGGATGCGAAACTGGTTTTTCCTATTGTACCTTAATATCTGAGTATTCAATTCCTTAATTCAAATTCCAGCCGAAATTTTAACAACATAACAAAATTTATAATTAATATTTAGCGCTGAGCATAATCTACTAGAATTTGTGAAAATGATTATTTGGACTATAGAAATTGGCATCGTGTAGCCATTACATATTTCGTTCCTCTATGGTTTACAAATTATACAAAAAATTGAATAATTGGGATCTCTTTATTAGTTCATTTGACATGATTAACTGGCTTCCCTCAAATTAACGATATAAATGATAAATATATTACTAATATGAAATTAGGCCAAAATAAATAGGCTTATTGGTATTTGCAAGGAAACCACTACGTGCCAGATAGTCCCGTTGACCACGCGGTCCTGCTGCAGGTGATCACAGCCCGAGTACGCACGTGACTTGCGTCGCTGATTGTCGACCACTCACGTGCTACGCTTCTGGATTGGAAATGGTTCCCTTTTCACGCGAGCACTCGCTCCGGAACGGAGCTAACAAGCGAAAATAGGTTCTGGCGAAATAAATGGGTTGTAGAGGATGAAACTGTTACTCTTTTTTTCCCCACAAAGACTCACTAGGTAGCCGACTTGTCGTCTGTAAAAGCTTGTAATTCTGAAGCATCATAACGGGATAAGAAAGAAAGACTTGCAGATATCCCAGCCAGTACAGAAGGTCCAAACGAGTTCAGAAATTAGCTTCAGAGTGACCAGTGATCATCTAAACGGCAGATTTTGTGATCCTAGTTTCAAAAATCTATGTTTATAACTCATATCATAATCAAGGAAACACTTCCGTCGCTCAAGCTTAACCTAAGAAGTTCATAATCACCAGGTGCAGCACCAAGTTGCAGAGGACAAAATCCGCGAAAGCACGTTCTGGAGGCAAATCCTGTAATTTGATCAGGAACAATCACAGTTAACAAAGCTCTTGTTCCTTGTTTCTTCATTGTCGATAGAATGAAGCCTATCATTCCAACACAACTTGAAAAGAAAAAGAATCGTGAAGACATCTGACCTTGAATTCTTTGTTGTCTTTGTTCACTTGGATCCGGAGGCAAACTGTCAAAAGGATGAGAAACTCGGTGAGTCTAAAGATCAATCCGACAATTGCATATTTCTGATGGGAACTTAAAGATAGTGCAGCTGCTTTCCACTTACCAGCAAGGACTGCTGTCCCTACGCAAGAAAGCACCCCCGAGAGGAAAGAGTTGAAAGGAAATGATCCGACCATCGCCATGTAAGCTACCTGCAACCAAGAAGCCAATCATAAAGATTTAGCTCCCTGTTGTGGTTGAGGCAAATTGGGGGAAGAGCAACACTATCAGCAAGAAAATTCAGATGACAACGGGACATTGTATCAATTTTTTTGGAGATAATTAGGAATAATCAAACATCAAGGCACTCAATTGGAAGCAACAGCCAGCAGAAATTGTAGTTTCCGGTTCCACTGGTAACAAGAATATGAACAAGGAAGCAGAAGAATGGCTGGGACATTGCTTCATCATTCACAGAAAATTAGGACTACTCGTACGTGAAACAACTCAATTGGAAGGAAAAGCCAGCACAAATCAATGTTTCCGGGTTCCACTGGAAACCATACCAGGATAAGAGGAAGAAAAAAAACCCAAGTCAGCTTCTAAAGCAACTGTACACGATACCAACCAACCGATAAACCTGATGCGAATGTCGAAACACTAACAACATCCGCAATGACCGAAAGATAGGGCAAGGAGTAAACTCTGAGGAATTTGATTACGATATCCTCAATATTCAGCTAAGAAGATCCACAAACGAGAGGCGCCAATAAAAAGTTTAGACTAAAACCGGTATTATCGGAAAACCATACTCAAAGAGGAATCACGACTCCAACAAACAAGTCAATGCGGAACAATTCACCATCATTCGAGATAGATTAAGCAGATAAATAAAATCCGGAGCGGAAATCGATGGAGTACCTGGATGAGCGCAGTGAAGACGGCGAAACCGACATAGAGATCGATGAACTGAACCAAGCCCCCCAAAAAATAAAAAAAATAAAAAATTAGAAGGGAGAGGAATGAATGGCTTAGAAGAGAGAGAGAGAGAGAGAGAGAGAGAGAGAGGACCTTGAGAGTGATGGGAGTAGCGGCGTAAGCGGATCGGAGGGATTGGAACAGTGCCTGTGCGTCCTTTCCGGTTGATCTCGCCATTCGATCCTTCTTCTTCTTCTTCTTCCCTCTCTACTGCTTGCCCCTATTTACTCTGACCTTCGCTCGACTTTGACTCCAATACTTTTGCTTCCGCTTAGAAAAACCCACCAAACTGCACCCAACGTCGGAAATGTTCTTTTAGCCCATTGGGCTTGACGAGATTTTCTTCCTCTTTCCTTATTGGGCCGGTGGACAACGGACCTGTCTATCGAGATTTTATTCCGTATTTGTCAAACACACACAAAAAAAAATAGAAATTAATTAATTCTCTCTTTTTTTAAGAGAATTAATATTATGTTTAGTCCATCGGAGTAGTAGTATCGTACAAAATAATTAATTAGGCGACGTGGCCGCGTCAGAACAAACGCAACTCCCAAAAATCACAAGAAAAGCACCTCAGAAATGGAAACTGACGATTCTGAGGCGGAATTTCAACAAAACAAAAAAAGGAGAGCTCCCCACACACACACTCCTCTCTCTCTCGCTCGCCTGCCGTATACTCTAAAATGACGTCGTTTCTATCGTTCCCCGCGTTTCGCTGCTCCTCCTCCTCCTCTCCTCCTTCCCGCTCGATTTCCCGCCACAATAACCGGTAATCTCTCTAACTTACTCGTAATTTGAGCTCTAATCGAGAAGCGAACCCTGACAAATAACACTGGGAATGCGTGTCGTGTAGGTTCCAGATGATGATACGCAACAGCTACGCCGGCGCCGCCAGTGTCGGCGCGGACGACTTCAGGTCATCGGCGATTGACGTTGTCGCCGACGTTAGGGCAGAGAGGGTGCGTCGATTATATTATTAGGTTCTGTTTGTTTTAAAGAACGGCAAATACTTTCTGATTAGTGAAAAACGACTTCTCGTTCGGTCTGGTGAAGCAAAGGGAGTGTTAGTAACTTCCTTGGTGTTATTGTTTGGTTGTAGGTTGTGGTGTTGGGAGGAAATGGATTTGTCGGTTCCGCGGTTTGCAAAGCGGCTGTTTCAAAGGGCATAGAGGTTGTGAGCCTTAACAGGTATAGTCTCGTTCATTTTGACCATATGCGCATTGCGTTTTCGCGTTTTGTTTTGGTTTTGTTGAGTCCGAGAAACTTGTTTCGTTGTTCAGGTCGGGGCGACCCAACAACCCGTCTCCTTGGTTGGACCAGGTCACCTGGATATCAGGAGATGTCTTCTACACCAACTGGGATGAAGTTCTTCCTGGCGCTACTGCTGTGATTTCAACGCTCGGAGGTTTTGGCAGCGAGGAGCAGATGCAGAGGATTAACGGAGAGGCTAATATTGCTGCTGTCAATGCGGCCTATGATTATGGTGAGGAGTTGGTTGCAGTTCCATCTTGGTATTGTTCAAGCAAAAAATGTGGACCGCCAATCCTAATCTGCATTCAGAATACTGTTCGGCATTGATAGGTTTCGGATTAGAAGAGTAGATTCTCAAATAAATAAACATTGTTTCTTTCTCTTTATTTGGAAGCTAAATTAACTGATATCAGTGCTTCTGGGTTATGGTATCAGCTTTAGAAATTGGTATACTTTGTTGGTCAGAGAAGCATTTTGATGTATCTTGTAGGCTATTTGTTGAGATTGAATCTAATTTATGATGGGTTTTTTCCGCAGGAATCCCAAAGTTCATCCTCATCTCTGTGCACGATTACAATCTACCATCTTTTCTGCTTCAGTCTGGATACTTCACAGGAAAGAGGAAAGCCGAGTCAGAACTTCTTTCCAAATATCCAGGCTCTGGTAAGAATCGTTGCATGTCTTTCTATTGCATAAGTGCATTTTAGTAACTCGTGGATTTCGTGGATGGGATGCGAAGATATAATACCTCAACAACAGACATAATCTTAAATAGAGCAGAAACGATTAAATGAGAAGTGTTGATTTAGAAGATGGAATTGGTCATCCTGCTGCTTGAATAAGTAGTCAACCTTTCGACCCTTGATTTTCCAGTGTTAATTACTGTTTCTTCTGGATCTCGCAGGTGTGGTTTTAAGACCAGGTTTCATCTATGGGAAAAGGAGAGTGGCAGATGATATTGAGATTCCTTTGGATTGGATTGGGGAACCACTCGAGAGAATTCTCCGAGCCACGGAAAACATCACAAAACCTTTAAGCTCCCTTCCAGCTTCCGATCTCTTGTTGGCTCCACCCATCAGCGTCGAAGATGTTGCTCTAGCTGCTATTAACGCGGTAAGTGACGATGACATGTTCGGTGTTTTCACAATCGAACAAATGAAGCTAGCGGCTGCAAATGTGAAAGTGTAAATCACGTCTGTCTTGGGCATGTTTAAATCGCAAAGTCACACACACACACACTGACAACAGAAAGATCAGAATTTTATGTATCCATCTTCCTTCCACTTTGTTATCATTATGTGAGAAAACATTGGCGTAGCAGATACTTTGACTCAGCTTTGGATAGTTTAGTGGAACGTTTCATAGCGACATCATTTGATAATGGTACGAAGTGTAGAGGAATTGACGACATGAGGTCATGTAATGTGGGACGAAGGTTCCGGGATCAATCCCAATAGTGTAACAAAAATTTACATGTAGGTTTGTATAGCTTCCGTTGCATTTTAAAGGCAGAAGGTGCAGGAGATTCACAAAGAAAGACTTGACCATCAAGCTTGCATATCTGGTTCATCAACCATCTAAAAATATACCATCAAAATCGAAAGAGATATCATATCCATCCTTCCACTGGTGTCACACTTCTTGCAACCCCGGAAGGTAAATGGCAGCAAAGGCTCCTCTATCGTTACAGCAATTACTTGGAGGACCCTGGATGGACTTGGTCCAAAATTTACAACATACTTGTCATCTCAACCTTGTGCTTTACGATGGTGTAGCGAAATGTCTCACATCTTCCGAACGGAGTGCTCCGCGAGGTACCTGCAGAGAGTTCTCATTATGTCAAGAGACCTGACTGAAATGCAATGCTCACAATCCATCCAAAATCACACACCGTGTCTGAAATGTATGACCAAAAGGGTACTGTAAAGAGAACGTGTCAGCAGATCAGAAATACTACCACTAACAGCTATCATGAAAAATGAAACAGAGAGCTCAATGATGCTAGATTTGACATTGCTAACCAAGTCCTAAGCAACGTCAGACACTTTTTTTTGAAGGAAAACGTCAGAGACTCGAGGCAAGTCTGAATTCATGTTGCCCTCCAAACCTTATATCATGCTAGCACTCCAGAAGAAATTTCGACGATGTATGAAGATTCATTAAGCAACAGCTTGGAATATGGAAATGCACAATTGATCAAGACCAAATGTAGCATGAGTTTCTACCGCTAAGATGCAAAAGTGGCATTATCTAGCAGACATTCACATGTTTTTTCTTGAAATTCGGTTACAACTTACTTCAGCCACTTAAGCATTTCAGACAAGTTAATCAACGTTGTTAGATAAGCATATAGCTACAAGAGTCGACACTGATCTCTGCCTTAAAAAGAAGGATTAGAGTACATACTTGCCAGTATAAAGTCCAGCAGAGAACCAGGCCTTCAGAACCTTGTCAAGATCTGTTTCACAAGTCTTGCTGCCCCCCATATCTCCTCCATTGGCTGCCTCACTCTCTTTCTCTGTTTTCCATGAGAAAACAGTGAGAAACGGTTTCCGTTAATAAAAAATGTGGATGGTCCCAAGTTACCATATGAACATTCATTTCCATCATTTTCAAACTACTACACTTTGTTACACCCATCGTCAACTGCATTGGATAAATTGATCTTACCTTTGGTACCAGAATCCCAGGAAGATTTCATCTTCATGGAGGAAATCGCTGCTTCTGCAGCTTCCACGGCGCTCTTGAAAAAATCAACACCAAGTGCATGATTTCCGGGCCCTGTTGCTAGGGAATTATCCGCAGAGAAGCCAGGATACGGGCACATCGAAACAGGGGGATCGCAAGCACGAGAAGGTTGGTCCACCGGAACTGTGTGGTCGTAAGAAGTGGAGCAGGCACCCAACATAGTAGCATCATAACCAGAATCTTGAGGAACCGGAGCAGGATACTGATAATCATAAGCACCACCAAACTGTTGAAGCTGTTGCCAAACCGCGAGCCTCTTCTCCTCGATCTCGTAGTACTCATTCAAGAGCTTGTTATAGTCCTCCGTGGCCTGCGGATCCGAATCATAAGCTCCACTTGTAGTATCCCTTCCCGACTCATTCGCGGCCTCCAAACCAGCATTTCCCCTTATCAAATCGCCACCACTCTCTTCGCCCCTTCCTTTCTCTTCCTCACCGACCGAAGTATCAATTACACGCTCGCTCTCTTTGTTCAACCCGTGCATCTTCTGGATAACGGAAACCCTAAGTACGTTACGCGTATAATATAAATCGAAAACAAAAAAGAAAAAAAAAGGATAAATCAAACTCAGAGAGAGAGAGAGAGAGAGAGACAGAGAGAGAGAAAGAGAGACCTTGTATTTGGAGACGGCGTCGTCGAAGGCGTTAAGAAGAGCGCAGTCGTCCCACAGCTCTTCTCCTTCTCCACCTCCTCTTCCCATGAAGCTTCAACGCTATAGAATAATCTTCTCCCGCTCGTTTTTAAGAACGAAATTAAGTTCGCCACTAAACCCTAAACCCTCTCTCACGCCATTTCTCTTTTTCTTGGGGTTCTATTTTCCGGTGTCGTTCCAAATATTTTTCGGTCGTAAGGTAATAGACGACGGATGTCAGACGACTGCTGATATATATTGGGCTTTTTTGGTTTGGGCTTAAATTTCTGATCACTCCTTCAAACCTGCTAAATTAATATGTCATAACAATTCTTAAAAAAAAAAATCCAATTTCAATGTTTTTTACTTTTTCTCGTAAAGAACTTTCAAGAAATATTTAGATAAATTGATGAATGAGTTGTTTGATTTTAATTAAGTTTTGGATTTGAGTCCATAAACCCTAAACCTTCTCTTACGCCATTTCTCTTTTTTTGGTGTTCTATTTTCCTGTGTCGTTCCGGATTTTTAGGGTCGTAATAGACGACGGATGTGAGACGACTGCCGATATATATTGGGTTTTTTTTTGGTTTGGGCTTAAATGACTAGTCGCTCCTTCAAACCTGATAAATTAATATAATTCGTAACAATTCATAAAA
>SOPF01022768.1:0-21811 GCA_012979155.1 Hypericum perforatum
GAAATAGGAGAAAGAAGAAGAAAACAGACGACCGAGAAAGAAAATCCCAGTAAGTGGTTTTAGACTCGGATTTGGATTTTTTGTATGTCTAAAAGTTGTAGATCACGCCATCGTTGAACCCATTTCCTTGAGAGAACTTTGTTGCGATGAACTCATTCCTTGATATAATTTAGAATATTCATTATTATTATTCCATATGGTTACGATCCTTTTATGATGTTCACGTTATGTTTATGAGGTCTTTGGGACCGCATGCGATATGCATTAAGCCTTTGGAGCGTATGCCATGTGTCTTGCTCTTTGGGAGCGTCTATGCGCATATGACTTATGTTTATGTTACATTTATGCTTGTGTAGCATTTATGCCTCATGTTGTGACATAATACTTGGCTCATAGCTCATACCTCTTAGTTTATGTTCCATATTATGTATTTTATGACCAAATGTAATTATTATGTATTATGATTCATATGACACCAAATATAACCCATTGACATTCCTTAACTTCATGGTACTTATTATCTACTCACTGAGCTTGTCTCGCCATTCTCCCTTATTCAGGTTTATGTTTATGAGGCTTGCATGGATTTGATTAACACTAGTTTTAGTCGAATCCTTGCACCGGTCACGACTAATAGATTACGGGTCGTGATAAAATCTCTTAAATAGAGAAGTGACATGTCATATTCATCAAAATAATCTCCATTAAATAAATAAGGATAAATTACTCTTAGATCCCTATACTTTAATATATTCATCCCTTGCTCCTTCTATTTTGCAACCAGAAAAAAACCCCTCTACTTTGGAAAAATTATACTTTGAGAGGGCTTTGAAGCCAAAATTGGTGTTATTCTCCAACGAGGGACTATGCATAAAACTAAACTGCCCTTTCTTAGCCATTGGAGTTTTTTAACACCTTTTCTTCTCACTACTTCCCATCTTTGGCCATGGTCTAGATCACCATAATAGCCCTATCATGTGAGACACTCACAATGGTTAATGTTGGGAGCTCTAAATTTAGGTTCCATACCGTAATATATCCCTGACCTAATTATTATGCTTCACGAGGGCCAAGAAGAAATTCATCTTCTAGATCTCATTTCCTAACTTTCAGACCCACAACATAAACGAGACCCCGATAGGGTAAGCTAACTTGATCTTATTATGTCTCTGCCACCATTCTCCTATGTAGTGAATATAGAGATATCCCTATTAGAGTAGTCGCACACAAGGCATAACCTTAGCTCGTGCGGGCCTAAGCAAGGGAGTTTATAAAGGAGACTTGAGATTATTAAAGGAGTGGGTCTGGGCCCAATCATTAGGGTTATTACCATCTTTCTAGATAATGATATGGCCATCATAGGAGTAGAAAGTGCAGATGGATTTGAACATGGGGGTGGGCCAAAGTGACTTGCTTAAAAAATGATTTTTTCGTCCCCAAGTTGTGATGATAATAGGCTCAAGTAGGTTTATCAAAGAAAACTAAATATTCTTACTCCAATAGTCTAGAAGCTTATATCATAAAATATTAGAAACAAAAAAATATTTTTCAAAAGTCAAAGACCTTAGACAAAAATGTGACCAAAGGTCAGAAATTTTAGAGTAATTTACTATATATTTTTAAGGCAATGATGCACTTTTTTACCTTGTTGTATCACTATATGATAATCTGTCCAAGCCAAAAAACGTTTAAGGTATTTTCTGTCCAAGCTGATCATTCAAGTGAAACAACTAATATTCTAGTTGATTAGACTAATACTAAACTTGCACTTGAATGTAGACATATACAACAAATGATTTCTTCGAAATACTGCAATTTTGTCTTGAACAAATATTTAACTCTTCATTTTATCTTATTTTTTAGGATAAAGTTCATTATATCTTGTTAGATTTATCATTCCACTTCTAGAATTCCATGTGCTACTTTTGTGTATGATTTCCATATCTAAATAATGAAATACGAGCTTAGATTGTTTTAGGGGAAAGTGCACTTGTGTACTATATCGTATCAGTGTATGACAATGAGTCCAAATGAAAATTGTAATATTACAAAGTACTAAACTGCACTTTTCCAAAACAGATAAACGCCGTCACATAGGGAGACAATTACATTAATGATTGAAAAATGATTATCAAATTTCGGCTGAGCCCAATGGAGGCCCAATTAGCATTAAAGTTGGGCCGTACAACTTAGAGCTGCACCAACTCACTAGTACATAAACATGGCGGTAGGGTTTTAGGTCAAAACTCCACTCACTTCCGTGTCTACCTACGCCCCTCCTGAGAGAGAACAAGGCCGGCCTCAGATTTCTAGGGTTCCGGTAACACCATGGCGGAAAAGGCGGTGACAATCCGGACCAGGAAGTTCATGACCAACCGCCTTCTCTCCAGGAAGCAATTCGTATGTTTCGTTACCTCTCTGTTATTTACGAGAACATAAATCGTTATTACAGAAGTTTTATTCCCTACTGTTCTTGGCATACTATGTTTTGCGCGAAATGAGAAAGCACCATGCATTTTAGTGTGTTTTGAGTATAATGGAGAGATAGTGTGTGTTTTTTTAACGAAATTCTGAAACTTTGTCACTAAAATTTAGAAAGTTCGTGTTTTTTTTTACCAAATTATCAAACATTATCACTAAAGTTTGTGTTTTTTTAAATTGATTTTTGGGTTATGGCCTGTGATGTTAGAATAATATTTGCTACTCTTGATTGGGTTCTAAAGGATCCCAAATTGACGATTTCTGTCCACCCAGATCTCTGAGGCTCTTCCCTTTTTTTCATTTTGTTGGTCCTTCATTTGTTTGGTTACAATTTGTTTAGTCATATTTATTTTTTGCATTATGGGTATGGCCGGTGATGCAAGGATAATATTTGCTACTCTTGAGTTGGGAAGGATCCCAATCTGATGATTCCTATCCACCAAGATCTCTGAGGCCATTCCTTTCTATAATTTCGTTTGTCTTTATTTTATCTGATTAAAAGTTGTTTTGGTCTAATTGTATCTTACTTTATAATGACAGGTCATTGATGTCCTCCATCCAGGACGGGCCAATGTCTCGAAGGTTGGTTAAACATTCCATTAATTTCGGCACTTACTGTTGTTTTATATAGCTTGGTGCAATTTTGTTGGCCAATTCATGGTCTCCTTATTATGCAGTTGTTGACATATCTTTTTACTGTAGACTGAATTGAAGGAGAAGCTTGCAAGCATATATGAGGTCAAGGACCCCAATGCAATATTTGTCTTCAAGTTTAAGACTCATTTCGGAGGTGGGAAATCCACTGGCTTTGGGCTAATCTATGACTCACTAGACAATGCTAAGAAGTACGAACCCAAGTACAGGCTCATCAGGGTAAGTTTTTTCTGTGTTAGATCTCATCTGTTTACTACTTTACTATGTCATAAACGTTGTGGTAATGTTGTGGTTCTGGTAATCTTAAATGCGGTTTGGAATACTTTGTTGGTACATCAACTGTGCTACAGCAATGTTCTATTTGATCTGGGTACTACGTCATGGCTTGATGGCAACTCACATCTCGGTTGTATTGTTAAATAATTCATTAACATCTTGCTTCTACTTGTATTGACTGCTAACGTTCTGCTTACTTAACCCAGAACCTACACCCACAGGAATATTTTGCTCTGTTCTTGACCCGGAATCTTTTAAAGAATAAATTTGAACCCTAGTTTCTGCTTTCCATTGCTGCACCTGTAGTTTAATAATGTTCTCCTGTTTTGTACAGAATGGACTCTCAACTAAGGTTGAGAAATCCAGAAAACAATTGAAGGAAAGAAAGAACAGAGCAAAGAAGATCCGTGGAGTAAAGAAGGTATATTTGTTGTCTCATTTTTTCCGATTACTGGGCCACTCTTTGTGCTTTAGGATTTTCATTTTTTTAGGAACTTTGACTCTTATAAACATGTTCATTCGACTGCAGACAAAGGCCTCCGATGCTGCCAAAGGTGGAAAGAAGAAATGAGCAACTGGTGTTCCTAGTGATAGACTTAATGATGTTTCTTTCGGGGTACTTTTCTACATTAATGTTCTTCATGACATGCTATTTTTAAAGTGGATCTGGTATTGAGTCTGGAACTTTGTTTTCACTTCATCTGCTGGAAGTTTGATCCTTTTATGAAGGTAAATTTTTAGACACAATATTGAGCAACAACACTCATCCATTAAATCACATCCTTTTGGTGGTTGTTGGTTAGGTTGTGAATTTGCAAATGTTACAAAAAAAACAGGTGAATTTCAAGTGATTTCTTGGACCCACGTAACAAACAATAACCCGTGTTTGGAACAGAAGATTCCAAACTTCAAATAGCAGACTTTGTTCATCAGCAATACGTCATAATTGGCCCCTCAAATTATTTGCCTCTTGTTCATAAATTGTCTATGCATAAACAGTTTGGTTGGTGGCTTCATTATTGTAACAAATGATCTAGTACCGGCATCGTCTCGTTGAAACGAGAACCAGACAACTAAACTTCTTCCAAGATCAGTGCCAATTGATGCAGGCATTTTTTCGGATAGAAGATTCTGTTACAATTGACAAATGCACTAACTGGATGCGGATAAGGAATCAATACATGTTGAACTTTGCCTTGGTCTTCTCGAATACTTGTTCAGCAATCACAGCATCACTGCCATCAGCTTGTTTGATCTCCAGCTGAGCCTTCTGATAAAACCCGGTTCCCCGTAACGCATCTGCGATGAAGTCATCGAATCCAATTGCTATAGCTGCTTCAGCTTTGGCCCCGTAAACCAACCTCTACATAAGGAGTTGCAGATCATCTTGTTTATAGCTTTACAGGTAGGACAAAACATGAGTAGTAACGGAAGAGTATTATCCTTTGCACCTTGATTCTTGATAAGTGAATGGCACCAAAGCACATTGGACATGGCTCACATGAAGCGTATATCTCGCAATCCGATAGCTCAACCCGTTCAAGCTTCTTACACGCCTAATAGACATTGATGTCCAAACATTACAAGAAAGCAATGATCCAAGGCACACCAGGGATATGGAAACAGACGTACGTATCAATTCAAATTCAATGTGACGCTACAACGAATCTTACCTCTCTAACAGCTGTAACTTCGGCATGTGCAGTCGGATCAGTGTGCTTCAAAACCATGTTGTGGCAGCTAACCACGACCTCGTCATTGCAAACAACAACAGCACCAAATGGGCCACCATCTCCGCATTCAACACCTTTGTAGGCTTCTTCAACTGCTTTCGTCAAGAATTGGCGATCTCTGTCCTGAACAGCTGATTGAGCAGTCAACGGAGAAAACAACCAGAACAATTAGACCACAGGCGATTCCCAAGCAAAACATTCAGATGATGTAAAATTGTTAAAAATCTTTTGGTTCAAAGTGTGAACATTTGCCATTTCGATCAGCGATCCCTGCGTTACATTAACATGATTTCCACCATCCAAACACAAAGAAAGAAAGAGAGTTTCCATTACTGTTCAAACAACGTCATAAAAAGCAAATAATTAGTTTAGTGGAAAATTAAACTGTTCTAAAATAATCATCTTAATGTTATAAGAAAATAAAAATAAGACATCATAAATAGTCCCAACTCTAGATACCAGAAGTTTACAAGTTATAGCGTTTGAGAAAAAGACGGCCCAAACACAAACATTATGTACTACACTTCAAATAATCGATGATTCTCTTTTCCTGGTGGAACACCCACATGAAATGAGATTATCATGGCCACATCACACTTTCAGTTCTCTACAGAAATTGCAAAAAGATTGAATATTTGGATGAATCTGAAGATACTCATCAACAGAATAACAAAGAAACCAAATCCTGACACGATCTTAGTTAGTACAAAAAACAGACATCCATATTTGCGTATATAAAAAATTAGCGTTCTTCTCAATTATTGAAGGAGGGCAAAATATATTGAGAATTGATTAACATTCGCCATGGGAAAAGGAATGACCTTGAAATGAGAGAAGAGAGAAAGGATGATAAATGAGAGGGTAGAGTGCTTGTGAACTAGTCCACTTGTTGCGCCACTGACAAATATTTATTTATATATGCCAATTAAGTTCACTTTTTTACGACGGAAGAAATATAGAAAGTGACGGAAGAAATGTAGACAGTGGGTGATCCGGAGTTGGATTGGGTGCCAAGGATTAAAATTCTCCCTATATAGGGACTACAATTTGGCCCATTAGATCGGAATATATTCTTAAATATTCTGATCTAATGGCTATTAATTACCAAGGGCATTTAAGACTTTTGCTCAAAATTAATAAATTTTAATAATTAATGTTTCCTACTTTTTAGGTAGTAGTTCCTACTTTTTAAGTAATAATTGCTACTTTTTAGGGATTTTTAAATTTGAACCAGCAATTAATTAGCAAAAGAAGATTTGAAAAAAGACTGTTCACATTCTCCCGGTCTCGTCGGTCTCGTGAAACCAGCAATGCAACCAAAAAAACCAGTAATTCAATCCCTTAAACCAGCAATGTAACCTCTCAAACCAGCATTGGAACCAATAAAACCAGCAATACAACCAACAAACCAGCAATGCAACCAACTGAACCAGCAATGCAACCAAATAAACCACCAATGCACCAATGCAACAAAATAAACGAGTAATACAACTGAACAAACCATTAATGCAACCAAAAAAACTAGTAATTCAATCCCTTAAACCAGCAATGCAACTCCTCAAACCAGCATTAGAACCAATGAAACCAGCAATACAACCAAACAAACCAGCAATGCAACCAACAGAACAAGCAATGTAACCAAATAACCACCAATGCAACAAAGCAAACTAGTAATACAATTGAACAAACCATTAATGCAACCAAAAAAACCAGTAATTCAATCTCTTAAAACAACAATGCAACCCCTCAAACCAGTATTGGAACTAATAAAACCAGTAATACAACCAAATAAACTAGCAATGCAACCAACTGAACTAGTAATGCAACCAAATAAACCAGTATTGCAACCAATTGAACCAACAATGTAACCAAATAAAACATAAATGCAACAAAATAAACGAGTAATGCAACTAAAGATGTTGTTAGAAGATGAAAAGTCAGAAAAGTAGAAGAAACGTGGAAGAAGAGAGAACTTCATATGAGAGATAATAATGGCAGAAAAGTAGGTGGTTACTTTTTTAAAACCCAAAATTAGTGGTGGTTATACCATTTAATGAATGGAGAGAGAAACATTTATATTTAAAAATTCCTACATTAGTGGTTGGTGGTTATTGGGGAATTTACACATATGGCCTCCTCCCTATATAGGGAGGAATTGAATCGTTGGCAGGGTTCCTTAACCCGGGTGATCCAATCGTTAAGAGTGAGGACTCATGGGAAGATATGACAAATTGACAGTCCACAATTAATAACTAAATTTGATTAGTTCTATTAAATAGATTCATAGTCAATTTAGCCAACTATTGATTACGTGTACAGCGATAGATGATAAGCATCCGTACCTTATTATTATGACAGAGTAAAATCACACGTCAATCGTGTTTCAATCACTTATCTGCCAATTATTCGGATGATGATTAATTTATTTCTCGCCGGCAGACTTTTAGTCTTCCTACCTCGTGGTAGGGCCGACCATACCCAATAAACTATACCATACCTGGTACACATCGTAACACCATCCGTATTCATGCTCCCGCTAAAGTGTCACGTGCTAGGTGAGCACGTCTGTTTTTTTGTTAGCTCAGTTTTTTTAAAATTTAGCTCATTTCAAACTCGAATATGTTTTTGCATAACTTCGAAAAGAATAAATTAAATTTCGACAAGCTATTTTTGCAAAATAGAAATTTTATTAAGTTGGAAATATATTACATGAGAAACTTAGAAAAAAATTACATTTTAAAAAACATAAATTGCATAATTCTTACAATAATCCCAAACAAATTAAAATGTTTAAGGGCAAATTACCCTCTAGTCCTTGGATTTAACATAATTCTCCTATCAGGTCCTTCCTTTCTCATAAATGAGTAATTCATCCCTGTTTTTATGAGAAAATATTTGTCTGGAGTTCCCACCGACCAAATCAGCATCTTTTTTTCATTTTTTTAATATGTGAAATGACCTTTTTACCCTTCACAAAAAGACAAAATAGTCATTATTTTTGTCTTTTTGTGAAAGGGTAAAATAGTCATTTCACATGTCAAAAAATTAAAAAAAAGGGATGATTTGGTCGGTGGGGACCTGAGACCAATATTTTTTCAAAATACAGGGACTACTAAATCGTTTATGAAAAAGAAAGGACTCAATAGGAGAATTATGTTAAGACTAGGGACTAGGGGGTAATTTGCCCAATGTTTAATTGCCTTCTTTTGCCATCATTTAAGAGTCCCTCGAAAGCTTCAACGACAAGTGTGTACACTTTCTCGGCTACATTAGAGTTGTTGTTCTCAGGGTTGACGAGCTTTCCAACATGGCAAAATGTATGGAAAAAGTGTTCGGCCTAGCAGAGTTGGGGAGCTCGAGTATCTCATACCAGGTGGGCTTTGTATCGTACTTTTCTGCAACAAAGAGGATGCAGAATGCGGAAGTTTTGGAATGTCTCATTGTAGGGATTCAAGGTCTCATTGGTGGTCCAAATTCATTTGAAAAATCTATAAATAGATACAACCCACTTCATTATATTTCACACCAACATTGGCTCGGCCATGCTAAATTTTTTAAATGAAGTGGGTTGTATCTATTTATAGATTTTTCAAATGAATTTGGACCACCAAATTTTTTAAAAAGAATTTGAACCACACACATTTATTTTATCAAAGTCTTTTTTATTAAAAATATGTATAAAATTGTCAAAAAAATTTTAAAAATTTTAATTAGACAGAAAAGTTGGAAATAGAAAAAATAATTTTTAGAAAATTTTCCCGATTTTTTCTGATTTTTGCAAATTTTTTTTAAAAAGCTGACTAGGTGCTGACTGGGCGACGTGGCCCAATCAGCGCAGGCCACGTCGCCTAGTCTGCCAACGTGGGTTGGGGTCGGAGGACACCTCGCTAACACGTGAAGGCGTCGCGCGTGTTAGTGAGGTGTGCGGCTCGCCCAATGGCAAGCTGCCATATGGCGTTCTGGGCCGTTGCGGGTGGTCTAAGGTAGCTTCATTTTGGCGGAGCTAAGAAATTATGTGATTCTTATCAAAGAGAAATTCTGGTTCATTTGATTAATCCGTTTAAACAAGAGAGTTTGATACGATAAACTTTTTGAATAAATAGAAGAATATAATTTATAGAGTAAAAGAAAAAGTGAATAACTTGTACAAAAATTAGGTTTTTTTAGAGAATTATTTGCCATGCCCTTCAAACTCTGATGACATAACAAGTATCACGTAATAATTTACTTCGCTAGTTTTCATATAAAAGAAAAACGTTGGAAACTCTTAAAAGACAGTAATACTTAAAACATTCAACATGAATTCTTTATACAATTTTTTTAAGAACATAACCAAAGTACATTAAACCGAGTACAAGGTACAGATGACTTGATGGATATCTAGGTTATTTTAGGTTTTTGGAAGGTCCAACAATGGTGAATATCAGAAAAAGAAGATGCGATTTTTTTTTAGTTTTCCTTTTGTATTTTTAATTTTCAATGATGTATTATGAAATTCCACTCCTCACTCCCATAATATGTAGTGTTACGTGGACTAGCTGCTCCTTTTGTAAGTTTTTTGGTCGGAAAAATTAAGTATGACATTTGTAGCGATCAAACCATGAAAAATGCTTCTTCTTTCATCTTTAGTAGAGAAGTAGCTGACTAGCGTTCTTTTTCTTCATCATCTTGATCAGGTAATCTTAACATCCTCCAAGTTGAATTATGAATAGTAAACAGACCAAGCTTGAAGACATGATAAGGAAAGAGGCTTGGCATGAGTGGTTTGATGAAGATGTTTGTGGTTTGATCATAAGGTGGGACATGAAAAAACTTGACAATCCTACCTTAAACCTTCTCATAAAGGAGGTGGCAATCAATCTTTACATATTTTATACGCTTATGAAACACTAGGTTTTTAACTATACAGATTGCTTATTTGTTGTCATAGAACACAAAAATTAGTAACTGACACGAATTATGGAGACATAGGTGAATCATTAAATTTCGGCTCTGTATTTTATCTCTGATGAACTTTGGGATATAGTAGGTTATTTCTTGAATTTTCATCCAACCAAGGATATGCCAACATAAATGTATTATCATAAGGTTGATATGTGAGAACCGAGACAACCTCCCTAATCAACATCACAAAAGCTAGAGAACTTGATTTTTGAATCACTGGGGAAGAACAAGTTAAAATTCAGACAAAACTTCATATATCTTACGATCCGTGAACAACTTTCTTGTGAATGATCAAGAAGCCTTAAGAAATTGGCTTAATTGGTGGGTGGCATGACAGTCTTCATTAGTGTGCAATTAAGTTAAAGGAGTTTTCCTATGATCCACTAGTAAGTTGTCTGATCTTCAACATGAGGAGATTCATCTTCAATACTAAACCTTAGATTGTGCATCATGATAGTCCTCATTAGCATGCAATTAAGAAAACTTGAGTCTATAAAAAAGTTGACTAAATATTGGCATTGACATACATGAATTCCTAGCGAGGACTAATCAACTCTGTTCCAAAAAAGAATTTGAGTTGCCCCAAATCTTTGATTTTTAACTTGTCATCTAAGAAGACTTGATTTCTTGAATTTGAGTCATATAATCTTTTTTCATATAACCTATAAGATAAGTAGAGTGACAATCTCTATGCATCACAAATATAGAGTAATCAAAATGAGATTGCTCAAAGTAAAATAAGATTAATAAAGATAAGAGTTTCTCAAACCATTGCTTGTATGCCTATTTTAGCCCATAAAGGGAATTTCTCAAATGATAGACTTTTCCTCGGGGAGTATTGACACCAGGTAGAAGCTCCATATAGACCACTAGAGAGAAAGTATCTATATAATTAATGTCAAAAATTGGTGTCTACTCTTCTATTATAGATCACTGTTCAAAGCATTTAATAGATCCATCAGAGTACTTCTTGATTCTATAAAAACACTTGTAATCAATGGTTTTATCATTGGTAGGTAAAAAGCTTGGTCATCTGGGTTAAAAAGGTGGAGAGGTAAGAGTTGTAGGGTATAAGGGAAGATGTTATCATTTCAAGGTGGTATAATTATCTGGCAAAGAAATATAGTTTTATAAAATGCTATATGACATGACTATCCAAATCATATAGTCTAAATTTTTTAAACATTAATGTAACCTAGAAAGACGCATTCCCAAGCATAAGATCAAACTTAATTTGTTTGGGAACTACTATAGCAAAACATAAAAAACCAAACATTTTCAGATAGGTGTATGTGGTTTCCATTTTGTAGAGGATCTCAAATATAGTTTTGTTGGAAAAGGAAGTGGGAGTTAAGTTGATGAGATACATGACATGTAAAATAGATACATTCTAAAATTGAATTGGGAGATAAGCTTGGAATCAGATAGCTTTAGCCACATTCTGGTAGTTTCTCTCAACCACTCCATTTTTGTTAGGGTGTATCAGTGTAGGATGTTACCTGTACTATTCTCCTATGCTAAAAAATGTGTCCCTTCATTTTTTGTTTTCATCAATAAATTCATGTGACTATAGAGTAATTATTTACTATAGTAAAAAATAGCTAACTCTATCATACGAGAGAGTAGAATAGGTTCCCTAGACATCAACACGTAATAGATCAAAGTAGGAAGTTATTATATCAAAACTAGAGGGAAAAGACTTGTCTTTTGCTTAGCATAGTGACAATAATCATATGGAAAATCATGTGCTATAGAGATAGTTGAGAAATACTACTAAGAACCTCAATTCTAGAACTAGGGATGTGGCATAATCTGTAATGCCAGATATCAAGTTTATGTTGAATATAATTAGTATATACGTAGTAGTTAAACATATTTGTTGGGTGATGGATGGTTAGAGAAAGTACAAGTCACTGAATTTCTTAAAAATATCAATTCTCTTCTGCATAGAAAGGTCTTGCAAACCATTCGAATAAAAATTCAATGATACTGAAAGATTATTGATAACCTGACTGATTGAGATAAGTTTGAATGCAAAAGTTAGAACATATAGAGATTTAAACAACAACACTTGAGAATTAACAACACATGTTGATAGTTCCAACATGAGTAGCTTAAACTATGCTATCATTAGGTAAAGTAATAAAGATATGATCACGTAAGTAGATGCTCCCAAGTCGAGGATCTAGGTATGCTCTCCAAGGTTTAAGATTGTAGATTACATATAGAGAAAGTACTTATAGAGTTGACTTTAGCATTAGTTATATAAAAGAAAAAATTGACATTTACACTCTAATTTTCTTCCTAAGCAGACCTAGAGAGTTGAGATAAGCTTTTTCTCACATCATGGTCAGTTGTATCAGGCTCATGAGTTCTGGAATTTATTACAGTGTTAAAATTGTATTATTATGTTTAGATAGGAACAAGATCAGATTTGCCTACTATAACCATTTAATCTGGCATAGGCTTTAGTTTTTACCTAGATGGAAAGTTGTATGGCTTGAGACACTTATTAATAGTATGATCCTCCCTACTATAATGAGTACAGTAGGACCTTTTGTTCTCACAATATTTGATAGTTGATTGTGCAACAAAAATAGTGGGAGGTACACCAGATCCTGGTATAAAGGTAAGTAAATAACTTGTCTCTCTTGCTATAAGACTAGATACATTTTTTTAGTCATAGTGGAGAGTTGATCCATCATTAAGATCTGGTCATTACTATCAATAAATTATTATTTAGACTAATAAGGAATTCCATGATGTGATCTTACTCATGGTACTCGATAACTAGAGTATTTGTAGCATAGATAACATTCTCATTTATGGCACACTTGCATATTAGGACAGACCTAAATAGGACTATTAATCCCACAATGATTTGTACTTTGAAAAATACTAGTTGATGAAAAGTTTGCCTTGGAAAAAGTTAGATATCTCTTTTTTTAGATTTATGATATTTCCAAAGTCTCCTCTTCTAAAACATTCACAAAGATGCTCCACATCTTGGTGGCTGAATTAAACAAGACCAAGCTCTCTCCTAAATTGGGTTCGATAGAGCAAATCATCCAACAGATTATCAAGGTGTAACATCTTTTCCAAGATGAGAATTGAGACTCCCCTATAGCTGGAATGGCGATGGTTTTATTTATAAAACTAAGTTTATTCTTGAAATTGAGTGATTGACTCATGGCTTGAACCCAAAAGTGGGTTCTTCTTGTTAAGAAGCAGAGAAACGAGCACATAAGCATGACTCTTGCTAGGGTGGACATAAAAAAGATTTATGAATTCCCTAGTTAAAACTTGTAGAACACAATCTTTAGAGGTTGTAGGTGTAGTGGTAGCTAATGTAAAGAATAAGAGAAATTTGTTTAGGTTCTTTACTAAAGAGAGATGTGCAAAAGATAAGAGGTAGAACCTCGCTCTAATACTATTTTAAGTTTTTAGATGGTCTAATAATAGTAAAAACCAAGGAAACAAGATGTAAAAGTTTTAGGATTTTTCTCTTATATTCACAACTACCAGTTAATGATGTACAATTGACATATTTATGTACAAAAGAGAGAATAATTAATTAGTTATAGACATTTTTTGGGATTGGTATGTCGTCTCTCTTTGTTATAGACACATGTATAGATCCTGTAGGAATATCAAGAATATTCTTGATGTCGATACTTTTCAACTAAGTTGAGGTGTCTACCTCTCTTTTTTGTCAATTGAGAGTGAGCTAATTGCTCCTTTTATATGTTGTGGGCCCAAACTTTAACTATGACATTTGCAAATATCGATTTATGAACAACTCTTCTTCATTTTTTTTAGGAAAAGTTTACATAAGTTCCCTGTGGTTTCAAGCTATGTCAATAAAGTACCATGTGATTTTAAATTGGTAATTAGGTCCCTTTTAGTTTGAAAAAAACTTCTCGGGCAGGTCCTTGGCTGTTGCCCATCCACATAACTAAATTTGTAACATGGCTAATTGTATGTTTGATCCTTAATTTTTTTATATTTTTTTCGAATAATCCTTATTTAGGGTCCAAGCTTACCGCCGCCTTCTCGGAACTCATCCTCACCGCTGTCTCCATCTTTTTTCTCTTCTCTTCCACTGCCGACTCAAGCACATCATACAAAATTCCCTTTTTACCCTTGTAGATAAAATAGCGATGCTTCCCAAAGAGGCCCATCTCGATGTTAGAACCAAGCCGCCACCCTTTCCCAATGCCCCAGTCCTTCTCCAACTGGCTCGGGCTGTGGCTCCCATCTAACTCACTTGCATCATAGGGTGTCAAACCTGGTACCAAGAACATCCACAACCTTTGGCTCGAGCTCGTTAAGGGGGAGACCTCTCTGGCTAATTCAACCTTGCCTGTCTGAACCCTTCGTATGGTCATCATCCTAGTTATTTGGAATGGCTGGGTGCTCATTGAGATGCACCTAGAACTCTCTGACGATAGCTTCAGACCCCTTTCTAAAAAGATGAAGCCCGACGAGACGCTCGAGGTGGCTGCGCTCCGAACAATTAGCAAGAAGCTCAGGTCTATTCTCAGGGACGTATAAGGAGACTATGGAGGAGAGGCATTCAATGTCCTACCCAGAGCTGTTGGCTAGATATTTGTTGTATTTGATGGACGTGATGGTCGATGGACTGCTAGAGGAGGAGGAATTTGTTACGGAGGAGGTAGAGGAGATAAAGAGATAATGAAGGGGTGGAGTAGATGAGTGGAAAGAAGAGGAGAGAGAGAAAATGAATGGGTTATTTAAATAATATATTATTCAAAAAACTATAAACAAATTGAGAACCAAATATGTAATTAATCATGTAATCCGCATATCCTACTGAACATACATGTATCTGCCATATCAAACAATTTAAAGGTCATATGGACGGGCAGCAGACAAGGACCTACCCGAGAAATTTTTTTCAAACCACAAGAGACCTTATTACCAATTTAAAATCACACGGTACTTTGTTTACATAACTTGAAACTATAAGGTAGTTATGTAAACTTTTCCCTTCTTTTTTAGCAGAGAAGTAACTTGCTAGAACTCTTTTTTCATTATCTTGGCTTTCTCTTTTTCTTCATCATCTTTAGTAGGTAATTCTAATAGGTTAAGGCAAAATATAATTTTTGGATAAATATATATCTTAAAAAAGGTTGACTTCCATGTAAGACACTCTCCTTCACATGGTATATGGTTTAAGGGCGCAAATGGGATCAGGATTCTCAAAATCCTAAATTTTTCTAGATATTTGTTATTTTGGGATCATAATTTTTAGAATTGGGATATTATTTGGCAAGGTTTTTTCTCAAAAATTTTGGAAGTTTTGGCATTCGGTAGTAATTCAAGATTTACAGAATTTGTTCAAAATACTAAAATATTGAGACTAAATAGTAATTTTCCATGTATATAAAACCATTCCTCCTTCAACCCTTCCTCTTCCTCTTCTTTACTCTACCTCCCCACCTCAGACCTCCTCCCTCTTAGGCCTCTATTCCTCTTTCCGCCTTCCTCCTTCCTCCCTTGCCTCCTTTATCGTCCTGCCTCCTCCCCCTCCCTCTAACCCTTCCTCCCTCGCCTTCGTAGCTTACTTATGCACTCCTTTAGACCCTCCTTTCTCCTTCCTCCTCAACCTCTCTATCGCTCTACCTCCTCTGCCACTCTACCTCCTCCCCCTCCCTCTAACACTTCATCTCCTGCCTCCATAGTTCACTCCCGCACTCCTTTAGACAGTCTTACCTCCTCTTTTGTTCATGATTTGGAGGTTTTTTTGAATTATCCCAAAATTTTAATTAGGATCAAGATTATCCTTGAAAAATTTTGGTATAGGATCAAGATGACTTTTTTAGGCTATTCAGGATCAAGATCGGGATATCTGAAATGCTCACCCTTATAATGGTTCAATCCCAAACTTCTCGAAAAAGTGGTTCAATCACAAGATCTCACCTCCCAAAAATAAGGAAGGTGAGTATATATGAATGTTTCTTAGACAATCCACTATCATGCCATCCTCACATCACTTCTACAGATTCACCTTTGTATTTAGTTTTTCTCTCACTATCATGCCACTGCTATAATATTCAGCCACTATTATATATCAACTCTCTTTTTTTAATATAACTAACTATATTAAACTAAATATATTTTTGAAAGAATTCAAAAAAATTAAAATTAATTCCAAACTAATAAAAATAATTATTTTACAAAATACAAAATACTTATAAATAATTATAAATTACATAATTCACTATGACCACCAATTTTTTGTCAATCATGCTCAATTAAGTCTTTTCGTAGAACGATATAATTTTTTTTATTGTGAGCTTATGTATTAGTAGTTTATTGTTTTATTGATAGTATTAGATCTATCCTTAAGAAATCCGATCAGATAATAAAAGTTACATCAATCTTATTCATCCTCTACTAACATATTATATAATATGATGCATGCAACCATAATTTTTCCAATGAATTTATGGTTCCATAGAAGACATGGAGTTTTGAACAATGTAGATTGAACTTGAAGAACTCCAAATACTTTATCCATGTCCTTTTTATATATTCTCGAAGTTTAAGGAATATCTTGAATTTTAGAATTGATGGAGCTATAATTGTTTTAATAAAGGTAGTCTATTATAGATATATTCCATAAGTGAGATAATAAGATAATTCTCTATACGTGTTTTTAATGGTGTAGCTCATTTTGGATGGCCTTCCAATACACTAGTGAAAATAGGAGACCTTTACAATACAATGATCATTATACGTACCTAGTGTTCTAAATAAGGTTTACATATCCATAAGCCATATGAAGCAATTGTTTCAAATATAATTGTTCGCTTCCTATTTATTCCTGCATATTGTCCAGTCGATACTATTGCACAATTCTTTCACTTCTATTGCATGTAATCAATATTGCATATATTATGCCTAAGAATCTACGTTGTTTGTTCGGTTTGTTCAGATTGCGCTAATGGCATTGTGAACCGCCTACCGTAGTTCTGCCTAGAAATGGATGATCGGTCGTCTATTTTTGACTGACTGGCGTGCGCCAGAAGTGGTTGGCATGTGCCAACCCTAGCGTAGAATGAATCTATTGCACACGCCAACAGCACCTGGCATGTGCAAAGACTAAATGACCAATAAACCTGGCGCGTGCCAACAAAGGTGGCGTGCGCCAGTTCAGCAGCAGGATTACGGTAGCTTGCAAATAATAGTAAGTAGGGTTGTCGAACCACAGAGATTGAGTTGTTAGGCCTACTCTAAGGTTTACTTACTTAACTAGGATCAGATTATGAAGTTTGTTGTTGAACACTTGTGATCTAAACTCTAAAGATTGGAAATAAAGATGATAACAACAAACGCAAGCAAAGGTTGTTTATAAAATAGAATACTAACAATTTATAAGCTAAAATAGAGCAAGGTGTCTAAACCAACAACATAACTAAGATAAAGAGGGGTCTGAGTGTATGTGATGTGGTCTAAGTGAATCGAAGGCAACCTCAACCACACTTTCGTGCACGATGAGTCTAAATTGCTACTTAACCTAGCTTAGAAGATTGGATATGTTCTTCCGACCCCACCAACCAACTAAACCAAGTTAAGCATCAACTATAAGCTTCACTCCAAGGACAATCAGTAAGTTACCAAGGAGATTTCTCTCCTAGCAAGAGTACTAATCATCGAATCAACCTATCCATCAATTCTATCTCCTTCCGGTCTCAAGTTTTGACTAGCTACTAAGGCTTGGTGATCAAGCAAGTCTAAGCAATATGATCAAGCACGTTGATAAGAACACATAAAACAACATACATGATGCATGTGAGAAGAATAAGAAGAAAAGGCATAAATAGACAAGAATAAGCTATAAACAGCAGGAAAAGGAGCAAAATGGCAAGAAATTGCAAGAGATAAGAAGAAAAGAAAACTAGAAGTGGAAAAAACGCAAGAAAATATTTGAATATGCACGAAAATAAGTAAAAAGGTAAAATATAGGCAAGTGAAAGTCAGAATAGGCATGAAAAGTAAAGAAAAGGTAAAAAGATACATGAAAAATGGAAGAAAACGCATGAAAAATGTGCAAAATGCATGAAAATGTAAGAAAGTATAATAAAGGGTAATACAATGCAAAAAAGGGCAAGAAAATGCACAAAAAAGCTCAAAAAGACAATGGAAAATACTAAAATGTGCAAAATAGAAAGAAAAGGCCCATAGTGACACAAAAGGCATAAATAGACTAGAATAAGCTATAATAAGCAAGAAAAGGAGCAAAGAGGAAAGAAATTGCAAGAGATAATAAAAAAAGACAACTAGAAGTGAAAAAAATGCAAGAAAATGTAAGAATATGCACAAAAATAAGTCAAACGGTAAGTATAGGCAAGAGAAAGTAAGAATAGGCATAAAAGTAAAGAAACGGTAAAAAGAGACATGAAAAATGGAAGAAAACGCATGAAAATGTGCAAAAGGCATGAAAAGGGAAGAAAACATAACAAAGGGCAATACAATGCGAAAAAGGGCAAGAAAATACACAGAAAGGCTGAAAAGGACAAAGGAAAACACTAAAATGTGCAAAATGGAAGGAAAAGGCCCGTAGTGGCACGAAAAGGCATAAATAGACAAGAATAAGCTATAAACAGCAAGAAAATGAGCAAAATGGCAAGAAATTGCAAGAGATAATAAAAAAAGACAACTAAAAGTGGAAAAAATGCAAGAAAATGTAAGAATATGCACAAACATAAGTCAAAAGGTAAAAAATAGGCAAGAGAAAGTTGGAATAGGCACAAAAAGTAAAGAAAAGGTAAAAAGATACATGAAAAATGGAAGAAAACCCATGAAAATGTGCAAGAGGCATGAAAAGGTAAGAAAATATAACAAAGGGCAACACAATGTGAAAAGGGGCAAGAAAATGCACAAAAAGGCTAAAAAAGACAATGGAAAACACTAAAATGTGCAAAATGGAAAGAAAAGGCATGTAGTGGCATAAAAAGGCATAAATAGACAAGAATAAGCTATAAATAGCAAGAAAAGGATCAAAATGGCAAGAAATTGCCTGAGATGATTAGAAAAGACAACTAAAAGTGGAAAATGCAAGAAAATGTAAGAATATGCATGAAAATAAGTCAAAAGGTAAGTATAGGCAAGAGAAAGTAAGAATAGGCACGAAAAGTAAAGAAAAGGTAAAAAGATACATGAAAAATGGAAAAAAATGCATGAAAATGTGCAAAAGGCATGAAAAGGTAAGAAAATATAACAATGGGCAATACAATGCGAAAAGGGACAAGAATATGCACAAAAAGGCTAAAAAAGACAATGGATAACACTAAAATATGCAAAATGGAAAGAAAAGGCACGTAGTGGCATAAAAAGGCATAAATAGACAAGAATAAGCTATAAACAGCAGGAAAAGGAGCAAAATGGCAAGAAATTCCACGAGATAAGAAGAAAAGAAAACTAGAAGTGGAAAAAATGCAAGAAAATATTTGAATATGCACGAAAATAAGTAAAAAGGTAAAATATAGGCAAGTGAAATTCAGAATAGGCATGAAAAGTAAAGAAAAGGTAAAAAGATGGGTTAATTACCCTCAGGTCCCTGAACTATTGACGATTTTGTAATAGGGTCCCTGTGTAATTTGAATAAGATTTAAGGTCCCTGTGTTATAACGAAATATTACTCTCAGGTCCCTGGCTTAACCTTCGCTGACATCATCAATTGTTTTTTATTTTTTTAACACTGAATTGACCAAAATACTCTAAGCCAAAAATAAAAAAATCCAAAAAACAAAATAAAAATTAGGGAAAAGTACAAAAAAAGTCCTGTGGTTTCACTTTTAGTCCTCCGAACCTAAATTCGTCCCGAACCTATGAAAAATTTCTTTTTCATCCCATTTTTTTTACATTTTAGTCCCAAATCTCAAATTTTTTTCAATTATTTTTATTATATCATAAATTCGTCCCGAACCTATGGAATTCCGGAAATACCCCTCACCCGCTTCCGAATTTTACCAAACCCTCAACATCAAAGTCGTAGATCTAGATCGTACGGATCCTCTTGTTTTGGAATCGCTCGATTCGGAGTATGTATGCGAAAGTTATGATTTTTCTACCGAAAGTTGACGAACTAAGCCTATCAATCATAACACGTCACCTTTTGGGGAAATATGTGTAACTTTTTCGTGTGAACTCCGATTTAGATGATTTCAAGTCGGATAGGTTTTCAACACATTCGTCTACGACTTTTGTGTTGTGAGTTTTGTGATTTGAGCCTTGTGTTTTTGAGTTTCATGTGATTTCGGTTGGTATTAGCATTGATAGGCTTAGTTCGTCAACTTTCGGTAGAAACATCATAACTTTCGCATACATACTCCGAATCGAGCGATTCCAAAACGAGAGGATCCGTAAGATCTAGATCTACGACTTTGATGTTGAGCGTTTGGTGAAATTCGGAAGCGGGTGAGGGGTATTTCCAGAATTCCATAGGTTCGGGACGAATTTATGATATAATAAAAATAATTGAAAAAAATTTGAGATTTGGGACTAAAATGTAAAAAAAACAGGATGAAAAAGAAATTTTTCATAGGTTCGGGACGAATTTAGGTTCGGAGGACTAAAAGTGAAACCACAGGACTTTTTTTGTACCTTTTCCTAATTTTTATTTTGTTTTTTGGATTTTTTTTATTTTTGGCTTAAGGGTATTTTGGTCAATTCAGTGTTAAAAAAATAAAAAAAAATTGATGACGTCAGCGAAGGTTAAGCCAGGGACTTGAGAGTAATATTTCGTTATAACACAGGGACCTTAAATCTTATTCAAATTACACAGGGACCCTATTACAAAATCGTCAATAGTTCAGGGACCTGAGGGTAATTAACCCTAAAAAGATACATGAAAAATGGAAGAAAACGCATGAAAAATGTGCAAAAGGCATGAAAATGTAAGAAAGTATAACAAAGGGCAATACAATGCGAAAAAGGGCAAGAAAATGCACAAAAAAGCTCAAAATGACAGTGGAAAATACTAAAATGTGCAAAATGGAAAGAAAAGGCCCATAGTGACACAAAAGACATAAATAGACTAGAATAAGCTATAATAAGCAAGAAAAGGAGCAAAGAGGAAAGAAATTGCAAGAGATAATAAGAAAAGACAACTAGAAGTGAAAAAAATGCAAGAAAATGTAAGAATATGCACAAAAATAAGTCAAACGGTAAGTATAGGCAAGAGAAAGCAAGAATAGGCATAAAAGTAAAGAAACGGTAAAAACAGACATGAAAAATGGAAGAAAACCTATTGATTAATTGGTCAAGGAGAAGATTACCTATTGTTTTGGTGTGTTTTGTAGGTATTTAGAGCATCTTAGAAGCTAAGGCAAGGACCGGAGTACATAGGCAATGAGTCGAGCTAGAAATCGGAAGTTTGAAGGCAAACGTGAGTTGGGGCAGATTGCTACCCTAACGTATGCTGGCCTAGCCAGCGTACGTTGGCCTTACTCGGACAAAAAGAAGACCAAGGCAGTGAGCAACCCCAACGTACGCTGGCCTAGCCAACGTACGCTGGGGTTCGACAGCCAACATTAAGAATTGCTTCACCAAACTTCCCACTTACCTTTGTCTACACTTTTGAGGTAGAAAGCAACTTGGAGGAGGACAAGAGAAGGTGGAAGCTGCAGGAGAACTCACTTGGAGAGGAGAAGAAGAAGAGCTAGTTTTAGTTAAGAACTCTCCAAGACAAAAAC
>SOPF01022769.1:0-31316 GCA_012979155.1 Hypericum perforatum
TTTTTTTTGTTAAGGGTATAATGGTCATTTTAATGACAAAAAAATTGCTGACATCAGCCAAGGACCCGAGACCAATATTAATTCAAAAAGTAGGGACCTTAAATCTAATTCAAATTATCCAAGGGTCCTATCACAAAAACGTACAAAACTCAGGGGCCTGAGGGTAATTTATCCTTTTTTTTGGTAGGTATATGCTTCATTAATAAAAAAGTAGTGAACAAAATCACAATTACAGCAAACCCAAACCCAAACGCAAATAAAAAAATCAAGCCTATCAAACTTGGAGTGAGTCCCAAAAAAGTTCTAATTCTTGATTGCCTATGTTCTTCAAAATCCTCGACTAAAATAACCATTCACGGGTACGAAGATAAATAGTATGCCAGAGAAGCTCACGATTACATTGATTTTCATCGAAAATCACCCGATTCTGATGATTCCAAATGCTCCAAATTGTAGCTCCAAACAAAGTAAACCATACCTTCCCGACCATCCTAACCTCGATCAAACCACACCAAGAAGATAATGCCCTCCCTATATGATCGAAACCAAAACTCTCCTTAATGGGCCGAAGACGAAGGTTCCTCTTCCACTAGAAGGAGGCAGAACACTACCTCGGTAGGGGAAGGAGAGGAAAGAGTTGCTAGTCCGAGCCAAGCGCCTCTACAGAGCGGGACCGAGTGTCAGCGGGGATGGCATCAATAATGTCGAAGAGGAGATGGTGGTCAAAGAAGAGCAGTCGGTGCTGGAGGACCAAACTCGCTCCGTAGTTGAAGCGTTAAAGTCCACTATTGCCTTCTAGTAAGTCCAGATCAAGAGTCAAATTGTGTGATCTTCTCTTTTCCGCCGTGGATAATTATGAATGTTATTTCCACATAACTGATAGTTGCCTTGCTCTTGTACGTTAGATGTTGTTAGACTTGAGCCCATTTAGGCTGAGTCTAGCCCAAGAAAAAGAGGGAAGAGGTGGAAATGACATCAGCACTTATATCATTGCTGATGTCATTCCCGCCACTTGTCACCTCCAAGCTTTGTGTGGCAAAGTAGTTAGAGGGATTTTTCTCTATATAGGGAAGCCCCTGTGACCATTTTGAAAGTTTGCCACTCCAAACATACTCACCCACACATAGAAGGGATGAAATTA
Organism: Hypericum perforatum; assembly: GCA_012979155.1. NCBI lineage: Eukaryota > Viridiplantae > Streptophyta > Magnoliopsida > Malpighiales > Hypericaceae > Hypericum > Hypericum perforatum. The sequence goes on from SOPF01022769.1 coordinate 1,142, forward strand.
TGATTTAGTCCTTGTAGGTCTTAGAATTTGCAATTCAAGGCCATTCATGAAACAACATTCACGTATCCAATCCGTTCATAATTATGAATTAACCAATAGCAATACCTCGTTGCGATGGTTCTTCGGGAGCACGCTACAACAAGTAAGTCTTGTTTTAATTAATATATTAGTTCATTGATTGATCGAAGGATTAACTCACGATTATACATTATTTGTAAGTCGAATCCTTCAATTGGTATCAAAGCAAGCTTAGGTATTGTTCTAGTTATTGTATGATGTTTGGAATTAGATTTAATTGTGATTATTTGATCCCAAAATCATGTTTAATGTCAATTTTGGTGTTAATTGCATTCTGATGCCCTTAATTATAATTAGATTTATAACCTAGAGACTGAATTGAACTTTGGTTTTTACGCGTGAAAGGGAATTCTCCTTTTCTACGCACGGATGAAAGCCTTGGTACTGAATTTTTGTTTTTGCGACTGATGGGCTCGTCCTTGTGCTGCAAACGCATGAGATCCTTAGTGATTAAATTATAATTTGCCACTTTTATGAATCCAAATAAACCTTAAAATTGGCGACTTTTCCCCAATTCACTCTTTCAAACAATCCGGCCTAATCCGACCCTTTCGAGACCTGAAACAAGTTGTAAATCAAACAATGGTGAACATCTGACGTTGTGTCATCGTGATTTTGCTCGTTTTCATTGTTGGAGTTGGTTTTCTGACGAGTTTAAAGTTCTCGATGTCAGAGGAGAAAATTCGCCGGAGAAGACACTCGAAGGCATGACAGAGGAAGTGGTTGGTAACAACACGTCCGGGAGTCGACGGTAAGTCAAACCTGACCGGTGCCTACCCTTGATTTGCCGCTATATGCGAGCGGTCATAAAGGGTGGCCGCAACTATTTTCTTTCATCGGGGAAAGAGAAAGAAGAGAAAGGGGAGAAGAAAATAAGAGGGGTATAATTGTAATTTAGCAATTTTCACAAATTATTTATATTCTGGGTCGATTTTGAATTGAATTGGTCAAATTGGACTCGTTTAATGTTTCGACCATTTCGATTTTGGTTAATTTTGACTTTGAGTCAAAATTGATTAATTGTTTGGATTTTTGGTATTTTGGTTCAATAAAATCAGTTTTTATTCAATTAAAATTTTGAAAATTATAGATTAATTCCTAATTTAAAATTTTAAAGTTATTTCTATAATTTTAAGAACTTGAATATATTTTAGATTTATTTTAAAATATACTTATGAGTTCTTTAAAATTAGGTTTTGTACTTAATTTTGAAAAATAAATTGACTAAATTATTTATAAGTTAACATAAGTCATTTAATTTTAAAAAATATATGTATTTTTTAATTAAGTTTGATTTTGAGTCTTATGGACTTCAAAATTGAATTGAGTCTAATTGAATAAAATTAGATTTTATTCAATTAAATAAAAGATTTTAAGTCAATCTTTTAATTAGGCTTGGTTTGGAAAATTATTATGATAATTTTTGACAAACCTAATATTTTTTGGATAAGTCCGGAAAAATATTTTTTGAGATATGTGTACCGATAAAAATATATGAAATAATATGTCTTATTGATTACGTATTATAGCTCAATTGTGAACAAATCCTTGTTATAAGACATCATCGCTTTTGATCAAAAAATATGTTTTTGATCCTTGGAAAAAATACGAGTATTTACCCTAAGACTTTTTCATTGTGTTGCAAGTTTACGATGATATCTTTATGAGAATATTCCTAAATGTTTGATAGTTAGCACGTGTTGTGATTAGACACAATACAAGTGGCTAGATATTGATGTGTCATATTTGGTTATAGGAATATAAGAATTGTTTGAAGTTAATGAAAGTAAACTTAAATTATATTCTCAATAGGATAGATATGTGTGTCTGAGCTGGAGGTAATCATTGTAGAAGAGTATTGGCACAAAAATGTTCAAGCTTCTTCTAGTATTGACAAAGATTAGAAAATTATGAAAATTTTCTATCTTTTACACATGGCACGTTTAAAAGGCATTTTGCAGCGTCTAGTTAGATAATTGACATAAAAGGTGATTTTTTTTGAAAATTTCCTTTTAATGCTCAAATGAAGTTGCAAAGTTGATGATGTGTACGTCACTTTTCAATTTGGGAATATGATTGTGAATTCCCTTATCCTTGTGCTTTTGGATCATAGGATCTATGCCAATTCAAGTCATGTAATCTTTAGACCCTCCTTATTTTGCATAAATTATTTAAATTTTTGTTAAGCCTCGTTGAGTTCTTAAATATGTGTGTTTAGAACATTGTGTATTTTTCATGGTTATTTATCATGCAGATATATGTTATCTTGGTTAAATAAAGTATTTATTTAATAACATGATTATTACCATGAGAAAGATCTACTTGTATTTACTATCAAAGAACTTAGAATGATTATGGTTTGAGATTAACTCTCAGAGTTGTGAGGGAAAACATATTCGTGACCTACTTCAAATCTGAGATAGTCAAGGACTTTAATCATTCAAAGTTATAACATATAGTAAATTATTTTATATTTTTTATGTAATTCTTTACATACAATGTATCTTTCATAATTTTCTTAAAGCTATATGAATAGCTATGTGCTGAAAGAACACTAGGTTCTATAGACTATGATTATGATTGTGGTCTAATATGAGACTGTGCTCAATTTATAAGTTGATTGCTTGACGATAATGTCTTTATGTAAGATGTTTAATATGATCAACAAGCTAGCTAAGGCTAGTTATATGCTTAAACGTTAAGCATAATAATTATTTCATGCCTACAAGTTTTGATCATGTGAATAACCCAAGTGTGTGTTCATAATATTAGATATTTCATATGAGTTGTCACCTTAAGCTTAAAGAGAATTGTCTCTTAGCAAAGTTGATGAGAGTGGTTTTTGGTGTTGTGAAACACTTCGTAATATAGTTTTATGAAATAGGGTTATCATTTCCATGACAATTGAGTTTGCGCCTTACTTGGCTTACTAGCTATGTTTTAGGAACTTAAAGACTTTGGATTGAACGGTTTGGTTTTGGTAACTAACACACTAACATGCACAAAATAACATCTCAAGAATAACAAAAATACAAATATAAATACAAGTAAATTAAACTAAAATGATATGATAACAAAGATCACTTAAACAAACTAAATGGTTCGTGGGGTTTTTAAGTTCGTGTCATGATCCGAGTGTTTCAAGGCAACTAATCTACACTCTCGCACTAGATTAGTCAAAATTAGTCCTTAGCTAGAATCACATGAACAAGATGTGCTCTCACCCCCAAAAGTCACGTAATCTAAGTCTTTGCCTCCACTGCCACGCCTGGCTTATCACCTGTGCCAACGCGGTGCAAAGCTGACTGATCAGCCCCTGCGGGGCCCATGAATATTCTTTATTAGAATATTCTGGGTATCGAGTCTACGCATGTCCGTACCTAGCTTCGAGAGCACTACATGCACCATAGGCCATCTTGGGTGGCTATCTCTGAGCCGAAGGTCTCTTTCGACTCCACTCAGGAGAGATTCTGGTCACCTCTGGGTTTTCGACTAGTAGGTACTACGGATAGAGGAGCGAAGGCTCCTAACCTTTGGATACTCACCTTATCGACATCATCCTTCGTACCTCACAGGTGGTAGTTTTCCGGATTTCTTATCTTAAGTGCAGTATTATGTTAGGTTTTGTCTACGCCCATACCCGTACCCAGATTCGTTAGTGGCTGTTTTAGTCGGAGTATCTTCAGCTGTTTTGCCTTCGAGGCGGAGCTCTTTGTGGTCCTTGCCATTGAGGTAGCTCACGAGAGGGGATGGCACAGGCTGTGGCTGGAGACTGACTCCACGTATGTTCTTTCTAGATTCCAGACCCCACAGGCTGCTGTTCCATGGAGATGGCACTCCCGATGGCTTCGCATGTCACAGATCCGAGCACAGATGTAGATCTGTGTCACGTATATCTTCCGGGAGGGGAACTCTGTCGCGGATGCTATAACACACCCTACAGAGGAGGGATGGTGGCCGAACCTCCCTGTATTGCTCATAGGGTTGGTAGGCAACGACATGTCAGGCCATCCTTACCACAAGTTTGTTCCTTGATGATCCTATTTTCAGTTGAGACCTGCTGTGGATGTTGTGCTGGGCACTGAGCCTAGGTTTCTATGGACCCGATGCGAATGGGTCATGCCGATTTTTGGCAAGTATGTTTGTAGGTCCTGACTACCAGGCTTGTTGGCTAGCATGGATCTTAGCTAGCTTTTTACCCCCGCTTGACTACCAGGCTTGTTGGCTAGCTGGCGAGTGGTTTCTGCCCTACCTGACCACCAGGACTGTTGGTCAGCAAGTGCTTTGTGGGCATTCTGGGTTTGTTTGTATAACGCTTTTTTATTTTTATTTGATGGTAGTTCTTAAAAAAGAAAACCCTAAACCCTAAACCCTAAACCGTAACCCTAAACAAACAAACAAACAAAAAAAAACGACATGGATTTTTCGTGAAAAAAAAAAATTTAGGGCGATTTTCCGGCGATTTCCAAAACTGCTCCACTCCGGCGGCGCATGGTGGTGCGTGCGGTGGCGCTAGGATGATCTGAAACCGGCAACTCCTCCATCTCGTCCTGACATTTCTTTTGAGTGGTTGCACGACCCCCTCCGACTTCCTGATTGAAAAACCCAAACGTTTTTCTGCTCGAAGGCCAAAAGGCAAAACCTTTCACGCCGCCGCGCCTGGCCATCGCCGGGATGATCGGCGGCCAGATCTAGCTTCCCTCGGACTAGCTGCTCACTTTGACGTCGAGTTCCACTCTCCCCGTGCCCCAGAACGCCGGTGCTCCGTCTACTGATCGTGTCAATAGTGACGCTCCACCTCCCCCGCTCTGCCGCGCCGATCCCAGCCCCGATGGCATCAGGCTCTCATCTCAGGAGCTTCTCCTCATCAAGGCCATTCGATCCGTGCTTGCCCCGCCGCCTGAATCTCTCCGAGCTACCTCCCCCGTGTTCACTAACTTCCGCGGCAAAAATGAGGTCTGCCCCGCCGCGTGTGGCGTCAACGAAGCCCAGCCCCGCCTCCATTCGACTCGCCTCCCTCCACCAGTCCTTCCCTTGCCCCCCGATTGCTCTACTTCAGCCGGAATCGAAAACCCCCAAAACCTAGGGTTTTCTGGATTTCCGGCCACGGCCATCGTGCACGGCCATTCTAGCGAGTCCCATTCACCTCAGCATGCCACCCAGGCCCATCCGACCTCAACGGCCCCCTCCTCAGGGCCCCAGCAGCGGCCAATCGTCCTCCCCGCCTGCCCCCCCTTGCGGCCTCTTTTCCCGCCATTGAGCTTGGCCCTCCTGGGCTCGCCGAACCCTCTTTCCGACTACAGACCGCTGGCCAGGCCTTTCCGACGCTCTCAGCCTCTGCCCCGACGTCTTCCTACACTGCCCCGAGGCTTCAACCACCCTCGCTGACCACCATGCTGCCTCCGACCTCTTTGACGGTAGTCCACTCCGTTGCTCCCTCTTTTTTGACGCCGGCCTGCGCTTCCTTGCCAGACTTTCATCGTACGATGCCCTCTTCAGACTCCCTGGCCTCGGGGATTTTACCTACTATTCTACATTTTGTGCTAGAATTCGCAAGTCTTCCTAGCAGCCAGCCTGCTCAGGCCACCGCAGACTCTGTTGCTGCTTGCGAGCCTGGCATTGAGCCAGGCGTGGTTCGTGATCCTATGCTCGAAGGTCATGGCCAATTTTCTGCTCCGATCTCCGCAGCGGCCACCATAACTGCCCAGCCTGGGGAGAAGTCTCAGCCGGCACGTCCATCCTATGCTTTCATGGCGAGATTACAGCAGGGTAGCTGGACCTTCTCGGCCTCTGGCCCGACCCCCATCCTTGTAGGCGACAAGCCTGCATTGATCATCGGCAAGGACATTTCCAGCTCCTGCCGCGTATTTAGTGACCGCGCTTTTATTGGTCGCTTGGTCCTTCCTAAGGGGACCAAACCACTCTCCTCAGCTAACCTGCGCGTGGAGCTAGTGCGACTCTGGGGCTTTCAGTCTTGGAGTATGCTTTCCCTGGGGCTGGAATTCTTCACTTTCCAGTTCGTCAACGCGGCGGACAAGGAGCGCATCTTCCAGTCTGGACTGTAGAAGCTGGAATAGGGCAGACTCTTTCTACAGCAGTGGGTTCCTTTCTTCAAACCCACTCGTCAGGCGTCTACTTCGACCAGGACTTAGATCAAGTTAGTCGGCCTGAGCAGTGAGCATATTTCGGAGGACATCGTTGCCGGCCTTGCTAGGGCAGTGGGCACTCTGATTAGACTGGATATTGAGGCCCTTCACAGGGTTAATAGTGTTCAGCCTCAGGTGCTGGTCAATCTGGACCCAGTCAGGCCTCGTCCTTCTAGCGTCAGCTTGATACTAGACTACGGGGATATTGATGTCCAAATCTAGTACCAGGACTCGACCCCAGTCTGCGTCTACTGCAAGGCGCAGGGACATCTTCGCGGTTCCTGTCCGCACCTGGCCTCCTCCAGGAAGTAGCCTCCAGGGCCTGCACTGCCAACCACTACTCCACCTACGTGTGCTTAGGTTGGCACTGGGAGGGTTTTCTCCTCCAGTCCCAACCATACGCCATATTTCCTACCGGCGGCGGTGGCCGACGGCATTGCTCTTCCTATAGAGAATGCCTTCGCCACTCTCGCCGAGATAGAGGATTAGGAGGCTCCCATAGCCCCCGAGGACTTCCCTCCTCCCACAGATTTTCCTTCAGCTATGGACCTCCCTATCCCTAGGCTTGATACAGAGCATCCCATAGAGGTCTCTTATCTGCAAACAACACTTTATATGGTGGCCCCTGAGGAGCCTACTGCCCCGCTCGACCCGCCAGCACTCTCAGTGCTCCCTTCTCCTGCGGCGGCTCCTACTGCTTTGGACGATTGGAGCACCACTCCTTCGAGAGAGTCCACTACCTCGTCGCGGGCTCAGGTACCTCCCTCTGTGCCGACCTTGCTGCCTGAGGTTGTTTTGTAGGGTTCGCCTACTGCTATAGTTGTGCTGGGCACTGAGCCTGGGTCTAGTGGGGACCCCGAATGAATAGGTCATGCCGAATTTTCAGCACGAAGGCAAGCCTTGGCAGCCTCTACCTCTTCAGGAGCGACCTTTTCTCATATCCTCTACGCGACCAACAGATAGGCCTCTCCGCCATCGGCCGATCTGGCCTGGACTGACGTGGTTTACAGGAAGGGGAAAGGCAAGGCTAGATCATCTGCTAGCAGCTCCTCCTACCGCGCCCAACCTCCTATGCCGGGACCACTACTTTAGGGTGCATCCCTTAGTTTTTTAGATACGGTGTAGGTTGGCACAGAGCTGATGATTCTCCGTGCGGCTACCACTCCTTTCGTCCCATACCGCTCTGAGATCATGGAGCTTGAGGCGCTAGAGGATAGCAGACTGGTCACGGAGCACATAGTGGGTACGCAGTGCTTTGAGGTGCCATCCCCCCACCTCCTTCATCACCAGTGCGTACGCAGAGCGGGAGGAAGCTTCTCCCTGCTCTTGGCTATGGCAGGACTAAGGGGCGTAGGAAATGGGGTTAGTCTGTTCCTCGCTCCTCTGTACATGCAGTTGGTGCTACTGCAGGCCATGTCTATCAGTCTGTTGGTAGCATGCTCCTATGTTTGTTTTCTGGTTTGCTCTTCATGGTTGGCCCCACCTGTCTTCCACTGCGCTGGTTGATAGGACTTGCTGAGGCCTTTTTTTTTCTTTCTGCTTTTAGTCTCGCCCCGCCTGACGGTCAGGACTGTTGGCTAGCAGGTTTTTCAGGCTCGAGCACTGCTTTTTCTTCTTTCTTTCTTTTGTATTTTGTTTTTATCTATATATGGGAAACCCAGCCCCTAACGGGATGTTTATTAAAAAAACCCTAAACCCTAAACCCTAAACCCTAAAACCCTAAACCCTAAACCCTAAACCCTAAAACTCTAAACCCTAAAAAAACGGACGACATGGATTTTTCGCTAAAAAAAATTAATTTTAGGGTGATTTTCCGGCAATTTCCAAACCGCTCCACTCCGGCGGCGCGTGGTGGTGCGTGCGGCGGCGTTGGGATGATTTGAAACTGGCAACTCCTCTGTCTCGTCCAGACGCTTCTTTTGAGTGGTCGCAAGACCCCCTTCGACCCACCGTTTGGAAAACCCGATCGTTTTACCTCTACACGGCCAAAATACAAACCACCGCGTGCCGCCGTGCCTGGCCACTGCCGGGATGATCGACGGCCAAATCCGGCATCCCCCGGACCAGCCGCTCCTTTTGACGTTGAGCCCTTCCCCCTTATACCCCAGAACGCCGGCGCTCCAAATCCCCGAATCGGCCACAGTGGCCGTGAGGCTCCTCCGCACTACCGCGACATTCCCGGCCTCGATAGAGCCGGCCTCTCATCCCAGGAGCTCCTCCTTATCCAGGCGATTCGATTGGTGCTCTCCCTATCGTCTGATGTTGCTCTATCTGCTCCTCCCGTGCTGGCCGTTTTCTACGGTGAAAACAGAGTCCGCCCCGCCGTGTGCGGCGTCACCGAGGCCTAGCTCTGCCTCCCTCCAACTCGCCTCTCTCCCCCGGTCCTTCCCATGCCCCCCGATCGAGTTGATTTGGCCGGAATCAAAAACCCCCAATTCCTAAGGTTTTCTGGAATTCCGGCCATGGCCACCACGTACGGCCAAATCCAGGGCCGCCTTCCGCCCCAACATCCCGCCCAGGTCCGCCCGATCACAACGCCACCCTCCGGCCGGCACTAGCAACAACCCTCTGTCCCCCCCACGTGCCTTTCCTCCGCGGCTTCCCTCATCACCGTCGACCCCGGCTTATAGGGGCTCACCGGACCTCCTATCCGGTTGCTGGCCACCGACTCGTCCCTCCCGCTACTGGCAGTAATAGCCCCGGCCCTAACCCTTGGCCTACAGCGCTGCTCCACTTTGGCCCTCCTCTACGACCAGGTCGTCCCGGCTCCATCTCGGGACGTGTCAATTAAGATGATGCCCAGCCATTTTCTGACCTCGGGGCCGACTCGCTCATACGACACAGCAGCAATTTCTGACCCTACGAGTCTTTAGCCCGCAGTTGCTCTATTTTTGTAGGCTTACCCGCAATACAAGCTGGCGACGCACGATCTTTCCTCGTTAGAGGTCCCAGCCGAGGGGGATATCCACGGTCTGCCTGCCTTGGGATCTCAGAATCACTTTCCGCCGATGGAAAGCTGTGATCTTGGATTTGGGGAAGTCTCGCTCCTCAAACCCACTCTTTCGCACGTATTATCTCATAGCACTACTTTGACTCACAGGCATGGCACTGAGCCATTGCCGGATATTTTACTTGCCAGGACTGATTATGCTGTTGTGTCAGGCTTGGAGCCTTGGCGTCTCATCGACACTGTGCAGGAAGGTCATGCTAATTTTTCTGCGCAACCTGCAAAGAACAAAGGGAAAGCAACCCTACAAGACCCCTCTGCTGTTCCTAGCAGCTCTACGGCTGACCTTTACGCGTGCACTTGGAATGCAAATCCTCTGAACGAGGCCCCGGCTGCAGGGGGAAACTACAGTCAGCCTTCACAGGGATCCCGTTCGGTTCTGCCTCAGAACGAACCTGATCCTGGACTCAGGGATGTTACTGTCCCTGCTCTGGCCTCTAGTGCCATTATTACCCCTATTGACCTCCTACTGAATCTTTGTGCACATTTTGACTTTCCAGAGAGCACCTTACAGCAGATCAAAGACGTTGCCACTAGCTCTGGAGAGAAGCAGCAGCACTCATCGGATTGTCTGGCTCCTGAGCCACCGTGGGCAGGACAGGCCTCACAGCCTGTCACGGCTTCCACCCCGTCCCCCCAGTATCTGAGCGACCTCCCTATACTGCCCTAGCACGATCTCAGACTGGGGGGTGGACCTATTCAGGTAACGCACCTGAACCTGTCTTGATCGGCTGGAGACCTACCCTGGTCATCAGTGAGACCATCTCTCATTCCATCTGCGATTTTAGCTCTCGTGCTTTCATTGGCCGCTTAGTTACCCCTAAAGGTGCTAAGTCTATGACTTCTGCTTCTCTGCGAGGTGAGCTTACACGCCTCTGGAAGACCTCCGCTTGGCGTATGCTATCAGTCGGCATGGGCTTCTTCTGCTTTCAGTTCATGCTGCCTGTTGAGAAGGCGAGGATCTGGGAGGCGGGTTCATGGCAGCTTCTGTCGGCCCGTCTTTTTCTTCAGCAGTGGGTTCCGGGGTTCAAGCCCACCAGACAGGAGAGTTCGCCTACCAGGACGTGGATTAGGCTCAGAGGGCTAAGCAGTGAGTATGTCGTGCCTGAGATTATCTTCGGTCTGGCCAGAGCAGTTGGTAGACCTGTCAGACTTGACACAGACGCCCTGAATAGGGTAAACGGCGTACAGGTACAGGTACTTGTTGAGTTGGACAAGGACAAAGGCCGCCCTACTCAGTTTAGCATGCTTTTAGAGGACGGTCAGGTGGATGTTGAGGTTGAGTATCAGGACTCCATCTCTTTTTGTGCTTACTGCAAGGCACGGGGTCACACCCACAATGCCTGCCCAAGACGACCTTCGACCAGAGGTAAGAAACAGGCCTCTGAGACTCATGTCACGACACAGGTGGAGAGGCAGGCCCCTAGAGATGCCCCCCAAGACCACAGCTGGAGGCTGACTGGTCGGAGATTCACCGCCAGTCCTTCTCATACAGCTTACTTCCCCCTACCTGTCACAGGTTCTAGTTCTCCCATCCAAACAGGGAATGCATTTGAGGCGCTGGATGAGCTCGTAGAGTCGGCCGAGCTTGACCAGGTCTAGCCAACAGAGGAGGCAGGTATTGATTTATCCAAGGGCACGGAGCCTCCTCTTATTGCTTTGCCTGATATACCTGCTGTGGATGATGTGCCGGGCACAGAGCCTGGGCTTTCTAGGGACCTCGAACGAATGGGTCATGCCGATTTTTCGGCAGAAACCCAAGATGCAGCTACAGCCCCAGCACCGCCCAGCTCTCACGGACTGTCCTCTTCATCATTCACGCCAGCTAGAGATATTGTGCAGGTGGGTGCCGATTTAGTTGGTCTCAGGGAAGGGCCACCCCCATAGTCTGTCAGACAAACTTACAGGTTCTCGAGGTAGATGACTCTACGGAGCACAGACTACAGATTGAGGCCATGGCTAGAGAACAATCTTGGGGACATGCATCAAGAGTCAGTTCTCAGGAGTCTACACCTCCACAGCCACGCCAGACCTATCATCTGCGCCAGCGTGGCGCGAAGCAGACAGACTAGGCCCCGTGGGGCCTATGAATATTCTTTATTGGAATATTTGGGGTATTGGGTCAGTGCATGCCCGTACCCAGCTTCGAGAGTACTATATGCGCCACAGGCCATCTTGGGTGGCTATTTCTGAGTCGATGGTCTCTTTTGACTCCTCTCACAAGAGATTCTAGGCACCACTGGGTTTTCGACTAGTCGGTTCTACAGACAGAGTAGCGAGGGCTCCTAACCTTTGGATCCTCACTAGTCAGCCAGTCTCTCAGCCTATAGACATCATCCTTTGTACTTCACAGGTGGTGGTTTTCCGGACTTCTTATCTTTAGCACAGTATTATGTTGGGTATTCTCTACGCCCATGTTCGTTATTACAGGCGCAAGGAGCTCTAAGATGACTTACTCACCTTACCCTCAAGACCGTTGATGCTGATTGGGGACTTCAATGCCGTCCTAGGGGCCCATGAGTGCAGGAGTAGGACCCTCCCGGTCGCTCAGTCATGCTTTGAGTTCCAGGCCTACATCAGCGCAGTAGGCTTGATGGACATCCCTCTGAAGGGAGCTATGTACACATTCGCCAGTGGGGGATGCAGAGACGCATGGAGTCTAGACTAGATCATGCTCTTGCTTCTCCGGACTTCATGGATATCTGGGACTCAGTACAGTGTTGTGCTCTCTTCCATAATACCTCAGACTATAGGCCTATCATCTTGGAGCTTAGAGGGACCACGACTTCTAGGGGCCCAAAGCCCTTCCATTTTCAGGCCATGTGGACCACTTATGCAGACTTCCTAGCCTTGGTCAAACAGTCTTGGCCCGTTCAGTCCTCAAGTGACTCAGCTATAACTTCCCTGACAGGCATGCTCTGTCGTCTGAAGTGGGAGTTGATCACCTGGAACAAGGAGGTCTTTGGAGACATTATGAAGAATCTCATATCGGCTGAGTCTAGGATCGAGGAAGTGCAGCGCCTTATTGAGATCGAGGGGCCTCAGGACGACCTGATTATCGAGGAGACTAATGCTCTCAGGATGTACAATGTTGCATTAGAACAGCAGTGTACATTCTTGAGACAGCGATCCAGGGACAGCTGGCTTCGCGACGGGGACAGGAACTCCACCTTCTTCCATCGCAGTGTGTAGATTCGTGGGAGCAGACTGGGCATCTCCCCACTGATGATTGACGAACAGATTTCTGAGGAGCCCAATCGTATCCACGACCACATCATTTCTTACTATCAGCAGATGTTCACAGACTCGGATACCCCCTTGACTTGACTGCCCTGGGCCCACTGAAGGCACTTCTGTCTAGTAGGGTCAGTGCTGATCAGAATGCTGAGTTGACACAGATCCCCACTCAGGAGGAGGTACGCCACACCGTCTTTGGCATGAGTCCAGATAGCGCCCCCGGCCCAGATGGCTTCGGGGGACACTTCTTTCAGACCTCCTGGGATGTAGTTGGCCCAGATGTTATTCTGGCAGTGCAGGAATTCTTCTATTCTCGATGTCTTCCTGTGGGGTTGAATGCTAACTTTGTGGTGTTGATCCCGAAGACTCCTAGGGCTCAGCGGATCAAGGATTACAGACCCATTGTGTTGGGTAATTTTGTGTACAAGATTGTGACGAAGATCTTGGCCATACTATTCGGTACGATCCTCGACTCTCTTCTCTCATTTCACCAGTTTGGTTTCGTCCCTGGTCGCAGGTTTCATGACTCATGGCTCTGGCTTCGGAGGGTATCAACTGTCTTGCTCGGCGGCGGAATGGTGGCAACTTAGCCATCAAGGTAGATATCCGGAAGGCTTTTGATACTCTCCGATGGAAGTTCTTATCGGTAGTGCTTAGGGCTTGGGGTTTTGACGAGGCTTTCAGTGATATGGTTATCAGTATCCTGCACTCTGCCCGCTATCGATCCTAGTTGATGGGGTCCCGGCTGGCTACTTCAGCTGTTCTCAGGGGTTCCGACAGGGGGACCCATTATCCCCATTATTATTTATGGCAGCCGAGGAGATTTTCAGCAGACTTCTATAGAGGGCTGAAGCACGGGGTGATTTTTTGAGTTTCCGATCTGGACGAGGCACCATCTTTCCCTCACACCTGCTTTATGCCGATGATGTGATTATCTTCGGCCAGGCCTTCCTCGAATGCGGATTTCCTTTTGTGCTTATCCGAAGTGTGCTGTTGATTTGTGCGTGAAGATTTTCTTTCTTTTTGTCTCCTACCACCCTTGGGCGCGCGCCACTAGTGTCTTTGGCGTGCTCCAAATGTGTCAAGCAAGGTGCGGACCCGAGTTTGGTCTGCAATGGCGCGCATAAATACTTCTGGCGTGTGCCAGTGTTCTTCAGCAAGAACAATGGCGCGCGCAAATACTTTCTGGCGTGCGCCAATTTTCAACAGCAGTAGCACTGAGCAAGTCCGGTAATGTCGATCCTCAGGGAAATGAGTTTTTAGGCTTCGTACTTGGTTTTTGAACTTGTTTAGGGGGTAAATTATGATGATTGGTTGACTTATAACACTAACAACTTCTAAATTAAAGATCAAAGTGTTGAAACAAGTGAAAAGTCTTCAAAAGTTCAAAACAAACAACTTGCAATCTGATTTAGCAAATTTAACTAAAAGTGAGTTCAGAACAATTCAAACACATGAAATCAATCAACTCAGGGGGTTTATTAAGTTCGTATATGATCCGAGTGTTCCAAGAGCAACAAACCTACACTTTCGAGCTAGATTTGTCTAAGTTGAACATTAGCTAAACTTAAAATAATTGGATGTTCTTTCGACCCCACCAATTGATTCAAACGAAGCTAAGAACAAATTATTAGTATCACTCAGTGGATAACTGAGTACTTAAGTAGATTTCTCATTAATTAAGCACCTAGTTATCTAGTTAACTTATAAGCTAATTCCATTTCCTTTCGGTCTCAAGTTTTAGCTAAGTTCATAGTTATGGTTATCTACTTAGATTTTATCACAGCCAACTAGTCTAAATCGTTGTCAATGGCAAGAACTAGTGTGATCGAATCTTAGCAAATCCATAATTAAGCCTTAAGTCCATTAACTAGAACATATTAACATGCATTTTGAACCCCTTGAATTAATTGATTACATGTTAGTTTTTAGGTCCTAAACTCACGAAATCAACTACTCACACATACTTGATGGAAACTCAAATATAAACAAAAACAACATACTTAAAATTAAAAACAAAATGAAGAGTAAAAGAGAAGAAAGCTTATCAAAGTTCAAGGAAGCTTTCTTCTTTCTTTCCTCACGTCCATGGCAGAGAGAGAGAGAGTGTGTCTCTGTGTCTCCTTTCGTCCTCAACTCCTCTCTTGCCAAAATTACCAAAAATTATAAAGTCAAAAGTCAAAAGCTAAGACAATTAGTTTTTAATCCTAATATCCTAACTACTCCTCCAATGACTCCCTCAAGTGTCTGCCACCCTCACAAGAAGTTAATCCCCGAGTGTCTTGGCTTTCCCACATGTTTCCATTCAGTTTGAGCAAGTGGGATGACCAAATTCAGTCACTGTCTGTCACTGGCACGCGCCATATTTTCAAACATCCGGTCATTTGTGTCTTTGTCGTTTGAGTCTGGTCGTTCGAGTCCTCGAGCATTAATGGCGTGCACCAACAACCTATGGCGTGCGCCATGTCTGTCAGATGTGCACCTCTTGCTTCTACGACCTTAATTTCGCCCATGCCTTAGCTCCATCGACCATGCTCTCTCCTCAAGTCCAAGAATAAGTTCCTAAAATCACAAAAAAACACAATAAGAAAGCATAAACACACTCAAAATCACAAAGTACGAAAAACTAAAGCAAGACACAAAGAAAATGACTAAAACATCCTAAAGAGTCTAAAAAGATCCTAAGAAATAAACACAACGAATGAGTGTTTTAGGCACTCATCAGGCCTCCAAGGCCAACTGCCGTACTCTACTTCGTCTGCTTCAGGACTACGCAGCAGCTTCAGGCCAGTACTACAACCCGGAGAAGTATCAGGTGTATTTCATGGAGAACCTACCATCTCGTCAGTGCAGGGGTCTCCTGGATATCTTAGGGATTTCGCCAGGTCAGTTGCCATTCACATACCTAGGTATCCCCCTCTTTTGCGGCCCTCCTCGCTGATCTCACTTGCAGGTCACGGCCGATACTATTATCAGCAAGTTCGATCAGTGGAAGGGTTCCTCGCTCTCCATGGCTGGTCGAGCTTGCCTAGTCTAGTCGGTCATCCTCAGCTCTTTGACGCACTCCATGATGATCTATCAGTGGCCAGTCTCGCTCATGGACCAGGTGGATTCGTGCATGAGGAATTTCATTTAGACTGGAGACATCCATAGTCGTGCTGCCTGCCCGGTGTCCTAGGATAGGGTATATTCTCTGAAGGAGGAGGGCGGGCTTGGTATTAGATCCATCAGACAGGTGAGCCAGGCATTCCTCAGCCGTCTCACCTGGACTATCCTCCACGAGTCATCCCGATACCTAGACTGCATTTGTGACCGTACCCTGGACATGTCGAGCATGACCACCCAAAGGTACGTACGTTCTTCTATTATGTGAAGAGTGAAGAACTATATTCTGGATATTCTGTAGGCTACACGCGTGCTCATAGGAGAGGACTCTACGGCCAATTTTTGGTTAGATAATTGGCTGGGTTATATTATTGCTGAGCGGGTGGGATTTCCAGAGCACCTGTATCACTTGAGTACTGCCATGGTGGCAGACTATTGGTAGGATGGTCGCAGGGTTTTCTATAGACCGTTTTGCCAGGCCTACCCCGATATCATTCAGGACATCAGATGTTATCAGCTGGGCCCTCTGGGCACTGATAAGATAGTCTGGGCTCACGCACGGGATGTCATTCTGACCTCTAGAGCTACCTACGACCACCTTCGCCTTACCCGTCTTTAGGTACGTTGGGGCTCTTGGATCTGGGATGGGGCTATTCCCCCGAGGCGCTCTGCTTTTATATGGCGTGCTATCCTAGGAGCTCTCCCTACCACGGATATCATGCTCTACAGAGGTTTCATCAGACCGAGCTTTTGTTGCATGTGTTTGGCAGACGCTGAGTCCCTTGATTATTTGTTGACTACATGCCCGATTGCTGCCGCTCTCTGGCGGTACATTTTCGGTATTTTTGGAGTTGCGTGGAGGCCTTTCCCGAGCCTCACAGAGTTGATCTCAGAGGGGATTCGACAGCAGTTTAGCCCTTAGGTAGACCGTCTTTGGTGAGTGGCTATTGTTTCTACCAGCTGGCTTTTGTGGATGGAGCACAACGCGCGCATTTCAGCGACCAAAGATGAAGCTTAGACACCCTGATCATTCTGCTCCGCCGTTTGGTCAACGAGATAGTGCTTTTTGACACAGGGAGGTGCTTCTCGGTGGACCGAGAGCAGTCACTTCTTCGAGATCTCCGTATTGCACCGAGGTCAGGTCGGGCTCCTCGTATCATTAAGGTCACTTAGACCTGCCCCCCTTCGGGCTGGCTCAAGTGCAATACGGATGGTAGCTCTACCCAACTCAGCATGCTCTTAGAGGACGGTCAGGTGGATGTTGAGGTTGAGTATCAGGACTCCACCACTTTTTACACTTACTGCAAGGCACGGGACCACACCCACAATGCCTGCCCGCGACGACCGTCGAACAGGGACAGGCAACAGGCCACTAAGACACCCACTACCACTCAGGTGGAGAGGCAGGTCCCTAGAGCTGCTCCCCAGGATCGTAGCTGGAGATTGACTGGTCGGAGATTTACTACCAGTCTGACCCACACAGCCTATTTCCCTCCGCCGGTCACTGGCTCTTCCTCTCCCTTAGAGACAGGGAATGCTTTTGCTGCTCTGGATGAGATTGTGGAGCAGGCTGAGCTTGAGGAGACACAGCTGATAGAGGAGGCAGGTATGGATAGACCTACGGCCACGGAGCCCCCTATTATTACTCTGCTTGATATACCTGCTGTGGATGATGTGCCGGGCATGGAGCCTGGGCTTTCTAAGGACACCAAACAAATGGGTCATGCCGATTTTTCGGTAGAAACCCAAGATACAGTTACAGCTACAGCACCACCCAGACCCCAGAGACAGTCACCAGCTCCGGCCACACCAGCTAGGGATGTTATGCAGGTGGGTGCGGACTTTCTTGGCCTCAGGGAAGGGGCCACCCCTATAGTCTGCCAGACTAATTTACAGGTCCTGGAGGTGGATGACACACCGAACCACAGGCTCCACATCGAGGCTATGGCGGGAGAACAGTCATGGGGACATACATCTGGGGACAGTGTTCAGGATTCTTCGCCCCCACTGCTACGCCCGACTTATCACCTGCGCCAACGTGGCGCGAAGCCGACTGATCAGCCCCCACGGGGCCCATGAATATTCTTTACTGGAATATTCGGGGTATTGGGTCTACGCATGCCCGTACCCAGCTTCGAGAGCACTACATACGTCACAGGCCATCTTGGGTGGCTATCTCTGAGCCGATGGTCTCTTTCGACTCCACTCAGGAGAGATTTTGGTCACCTCTGGGTTTTCGACTGGTTGGCACTACTGACAGAGGAGCGAAGGCTCCTAATCTTTGGATACTCACTAGTCAGCCAGTCTCCCAGCCTATTGACATCATCCTCCGTACTTCACAGGTGGTAGTTTTCCGGACCTCTTATCTTCAGCGTAGTATTATATTGGGTTTTGTCTACGCCCATGTTCGTTATTACAGGCGCAGGGAGCTCTGGGAAGACTTACTCACCCTACCACTAGGACCGTTGATGCTTATTGGGGACTTCAATGCAGTCTTGGAGGCCCATGAGCACAGGAGTCGGGCACTCCCGATCGCCCAGTCTTGCTATGAGTTCCAGGCCTTCATCAGTGCGGCAGGCTTGATGGACATCCCGCTGAAGGGAGCTAGGTACACTTTTGCTAGTGGGGGGACGCGGAGACGTATGGAGTCTAGACTAGATTGTGCCCTTGTCACTCCGGACTTCATGGATATCTGGGACTCGGTACAGTGTCGAGCCCTCCTCCAGAACACCTCAGACCACAGGCCCATCACCTTGGAGCTTCGAGGGACCATGCATTCTAGGGGCCCAAAGCCCTTCCGTTTCTAGGCGATGTGGACCACTCATGCAGACTTCCTTGCCTTGGTCAGGCGGACTTGGCCGGTTCAGTCCACAGGTGATTCTACTATGTCTTCCCTGACAGGCAAGCTTCGTCGTCTGAAAAGGGAGTTGATCACCTGGAACAAGGAGGTTTTTGGTGGCGTTATGCGGAACCTCATTTTGGCAGAGTCCAGGATTGAGGAAGTTCAGCGCCGCATTGAGATCGAGGGGCCTCAGGAGGATCTGATTATTGAGGAGACAGATGCTCTCAGGATGTACAATATCGCTTTAGAGCAGTAGTGTACCTTCCTCAGACAGAGATCCAGAGACAGCTGGCTTTGCGATGGGGACATGAATTCCACCTTCTTCCACCGCAGTGTACAGATCCGTAGGAGCAGACTGGCATCTCCTCCATGATGATTGACGGACAGATATCAGAGGAGCCCGATCGGATCCGTGAACACATCATTTTCTACTATTAGCAGATGTTCACGGACTCGGGTGCTCCCCTAGACTTGACTACTCTGGGTCCTCTTGAGGCCCTTCTGACCAGCAGGGTCAGCACTGATCAGAATGCCGAGTTGATACGGACCCCCACTCAGGAGGAGGTACGTCACACAATCTTTGGCATGAGCCTAGATAGTGCCCCAGGCCCGGACGGCTTTGGTGGTCACTTCTTTCAGACCTCCTGGGAGGTGGTTAGTACGGATGTTGTTCTGGCAGTACATGAGTTCTTCCATTCACGTTGTCTTCCTGTTGGGTTGAATGCCAACTTTGTGGTGTTGATTCCGAAGACTCCTGAGGCTCAGAGGATCGAGGACTACAGGCCCATTGTGTTGGGCAATTTTGTCTACAAGATCGTGATAAAGATCTTGGCTACCCAATTTGGTACGATCCTCGACTCCTTACTTTCCTTTCACCAGTTCGGTTTTGTCCCAGGTCGTAGGATTCATGACTGCATGGCTTTGGCATCGGAGGGTGTCAATTGTCTTACTCGGCGGTGGAACGATGGCAACTTAGCCATCAAGGTAGATATCCAGAAGGCTTTTGATACTCTCCGATGGCAGTTCTTATTGGCAGTTCTCAGTGCTTGGGGCTTCGACGAGGCTTTCGGTGATATGGTTATCAGCATTCTCCATTCTGCCCGCCAGTCGATCCTGGTGGATAGGGTCCTTGCTGGTTACTTCGGCTGTACTCAGGGGGTCTGACAAGGGGACCCATTATCCCCGTTATTATTTGTGGCAGCTGAGAAGATCTTCAGCAGACTTCTATAGAGGGCTGAAGCACGGGGTGACTTTTTGAGCTTCCGATCTGGGAGAGGCACCGTCTTTCCCTCACACCTGCTTTACGCCGATGATGTGATTATCTTCGGCCAGGCCTCCAAGGCCAACTGCCGTACTCTTCTCCGATTACTTCAGGACTACGCTGCAGCCTCAGGTCAGCATTACAACCCGGAGAAGTCTCGCATGTATTTCACGAAGAACCTGCCTTCTCGTTAGTGCAGTGTTCTACTGGAGATCCTAGGGATTTTGCTAGGTCAGATGCCATTCACTTACCTGGGTATTCCCCTTTTCTGTGGTCCTCCGCGCCGATCTCATTTGGAGGCCACGGCCGATACCATCGTCAGCAAGTTCGAGCGGTGGAAGGGCTCTTTGCTCTCTCTGGCTGGTCATGCTTGTCTTGTTCAGTCGGTCATCCTCAGTTCATTGACGCACTCCATGATGATCTATTAGTGGCCGGTCTCGCTCATGGATCAGGTGGACTCGTGCATGAGGAACTTTATATGGGCTGGAGACATCCACGGTCACCCTTCCTGCCCGGTGTCTTGGGATAGGGTCTGCGTGCCGAAGGAGGAAGGTGGGCTCGGTATTCGATCGATCAGACAGGTGAACCTGGCATTCCTCAGCCGCCTCACCTGGACCATTCTCCACGGGTCATCCAAGTACCTCGACTGCATCCGCGACCGCACTTTGGACATGTTGACCATGACCACTCGGAGGTACGTACGTTCTTCTATTATGCGAGGGGTGAAGAACAGCCTTCTGGATATTATGCAGGCTACACGTGTGCTAGTGGGAGAGGACTCTACAGCTAATTTCTGGTTAGATAATTGGCTGGGATACATTATTGCTGAGCGGGTAGGATTCCCAGAGCACCTGTACCACCTATGTACTGCCACAGTGGCAGACTGTTGGCAGGATGGTCGTTGGGTTTTCCATAGACAATTTTGCCAGGCCTTCCCCGACATCATTCAGGATATCAGACACTATCAGCTGGGCCCTCCAGGCACTGATAGTGTCTAGGCACATGCACGGGATAGCATTCTGACCTCTAGAGCTGCCTACGACCACCTTCGTACCACCCGCCTTCAGGTTCTTTGGGGCTCTTGGATCTGGGATGTCGCTATTCCCCCGAGGCGCTCTACTTTTCTCTGGCGAGCTATCCTAGGAGCCCTTCCTACTACTGATATCATGCTCCACAGAGGATTCATCGATCTGAGCATTTGCTGCATGTGCCTGGCTGATGCAGAGTCCCTTGATCATTTATTGACTAGCTACCCGATTGCGGCCGCTCTCTGGCGGTTCATTTTTGGTATTTTTGGAGTAGTGTGGAGGCCTTTTCTGAGCCTCACAGAGCTGATCTCCGAGGGGATCTGCCAGCGGTTTAGCCCACAGGTAGATCGATTATGGAGAGTTGCCATAGTCTCCACCGGTTGGCTTTTGTGGATGGAGCGCAACGCGCATATCTTTAGTAGCCAGAGACGGAGCTTAGACACTCTGATTATTTTGCTTCGCCGGTTGGTCAGCGAGATGGTGCTATTCGACACCAGGCAATGCTTTTCGTCTGAGCGTAAGCAGTCTCTACTTCGCGATCTCCATATTGCACCTAGGCCAGGTCGAGCTCCTCGTATTTTTGAGGTCACTTGGCAGTGCCCCCAACCGGGCTGGCTCAAGTGCAATACGGATGGTAGCTTGCTGGGGACCCCAGGACTGGGCAGATCTGCAGGAGTCTTTCGCACTAGCAGAGGATTTGTCAGGGGCTGTTACAGTCAGTGCATCTCCAACTGTTTTGCTTTCGAGGCTGAGGTTCTTGCAGCCATCCTTGCTATTGAGGCAGCACACGAGAGGGGATGACACAGACTATGGTTGGAGACTGACTCCACGTATGTTCTCTCCAGATTCCAGACCTCACAGGCAGCAGTCCCATAGAGATGGCACTCCCGATGGCTTCGTATGTCACAGATCCGAGCGCAGATGTAGATCCCTAGGGCTGGGATTCTTCACTTTCTGGTTTGTCGACGTGGCGGACAAGGAGCGCATCTTCCAATCTACACTGTGGAAGCTGCAACAGGGCAGACTCTTCCTGCAGCAGTGGGTGCCTTTCTTTAAACCCACTCGTCAGGCGTCTACTTTAACCAGGACTTGGATCAAGTTAGTCGGCCTGAGCAGCGAGCATATTTCAGAGGACATCGTTTCCGGCCTTGCCAGAGCGGTGGGTACTCCGATTAGACTGGATACTGAGGCCCTCCACAGGGTTAACGGTGTTCAGCCTCAGGTGCTGGTCGATCTGGACCCAGCCAGGCCTCGTCCTTCTAGCGTCAGCTTGATTCTGGACTACGGGGAGGTTGATGTCCAGATACAGTACCAGGACTGACCCCTGTCTGCGTCTACTGCAAGGCATAGGGACATCTTCGTGGTGCCTGTCCTCGCCTAGCCGCCTCCAGGAAGCAGCCATCTGGGACTGCACCGCCGACCTCTGCTCCACCTACGCGTACTTGGGTTGGCACTGGGAGGGTTTTCTCTTCAAGTCCCAACCACATGCCTTATTTCCCACCAGCGGTGGTGGCCGACGGCATTGCTCTTCCTACAGAGAATGCCTTCGCTGCTCTTGCCGAGACAGAGGATCAGGCGGCTCCCCTAGCCCCCGAGGACTTCCCTCCTCCTGCAGATTTTCCTCCAGCTACAGACCTCCCTATTCCCGAGCTTGACGCAGATCATCCCATGGAGGCCTTTTATCTGCAGGCGGCACTTTATGTGGTGCCTCCTGAGGAGCCTGCTGCCCTACTCGACCCGCCAGTACTCCCAGTGCTCCTTTCTCCTGCGGCGGCTCCTATTGCTTTGGTTGATCAGAGCACCTCTACTTCGCGCGAGTCCACTGCCTCTTCGCGGGTTCAGGTATCCTCCTCTGCACCGACCTTGCAGCCTGAGCCTATTTTGCACCGGGCAATTGCTGTGGTTGCGCCGGGCACTGAGCCTGGGTCTAGTGGTGACCCTGAACGAATAGGTCATGCCGAATTTTGGCACGAAGGCAAGCCTTGGCAGCTACTACCTCTCAGGGAGTGACCTCTTCTCCTATCATCTGCGCGATCAACCAGTAGGCATCTCCGCCATCGTCCGATCCTACCTGGACGGACGTGGTTCACAGGAAGGGGAAAGGCAAGGCTAGATCATCTGATAGCAGCTCCTCCTCCCGCACCCGACCGCCTATGCCGCTTTGGGGTCTTGAGGACACGGTGCAGGTTGGCACTGAGTTGGTGGGTCTCCGCGCAGTCGCCACTCCTTTTGTCCCGTACCACTCCGAGATCATGGAGCTTGAGGCGCTTGAGAATAGCAGACTGGTCATCGAGCACATGGCGGGTACGCAGTGCTTTGAGGTGCCATCTCCCCCAGCCCCTTCTTCACCAGTGTGTACAAGAAGCGGGAGGCGGCCTCCCCCTACTACAGGCGGTAGGACTAAGGGGCGACGGAAATGGGGTTAGCTGTTTCCTCGCTCTTCTGTACATTGTAGTTTATGCTATTGTTGGCCTTGTCTATCAGTCTGTTGGTAGCATGGTCTTCTGTTTGTTTTGGGTTTGTTCTTCATGGTTGGCCCCACTTATCTTCCACTGCATTGCTTGACAGGACTGTATGGGGCCTTTTTTTTCCTTTCTGCTTTTAGTCTCGCCCCGCCTGACGGCCAGGACTGTTGGCTAGCAGGCTTTATGGGCTCGAGCGCTGCTTTTTCTTTTTCTTTCTTTTGTATTTTGTTTTCATCTATATAGGAGAAACCCAGCCCCTAACGGGGTGTTTATTAAAAAAAACCCTAAACCATAAACCATAAACCCTAAACCCTAAACAAAAACAAAACAAATCGCGAAAAAAAATGGGCGATTTTTTTGGTCTCTCCCCCTCCGACCACCTTTTCGCCGGTGGCCGCCGCATGCGGCCGCGCCCGGTCGATCTAACCCCACCAAAAGGTTCGCCTCTCCAAGACGGTCAGTTTGGTAGGTCGCACGACCTCCCTCCGTTGCCGGATTGAAAAACCCGATAGCCCCCGACTTCCACGACCATTTTCTTTTTTCGCCGACCACCGGCGATGACGACTCCTCCGTCGTGATCGGCCACCAGATCGGTGACCTCCTCGTTGGGCCGCGTCTTTCCATAGCCTCCCCGACGCCTCCTGTGCTCCTGTTCACCGCCTCCGAGCTCCCCGCTCCCAGCTGCTACAGTCCCCCCGAATCGCCTCATCGCCGCCGCCCTTCTCCTGCCATGGACAAGCCGGCGCTCTCCTCTCAGGAGATCCACTTCATCAAGGCGATCCGTTTGGTGCTGGCCTCATCCCCTGAAGCTGCTCCGTTCGTCCTCCCCACGTCGGCCGAGTTCCGCAATGTTGTTGAAGGTCGCCCCGTCGCGTGTGGCGTCGCCGCGGCCTAGCTCCACCTCCCTCCGACTCGCCTCCCTCCCCCGGTTCTAGCCGTGCCAACCGTTCGTCCTGGGTTGGCCGGAATTGATTTCCCCCAATTTCTAGGGTTATCTTCGATTCCGGCTCCGGCCACCGCTCCCGGCCAAATCGTTGGCGGCCAACCATCCAGTGAGGCCGCCCAACCCCGACCGAACCTGCCCATGGCCTCCGACCACCTCCTGGCTGCTCCGTCCGCCCCCTTGCTTCGGCTTCGCTCTCGGCCGATTTGGCCGCCATTGGCCCCGGCTTCAGAGATGTCGTTAGTCTGCTCCACCGGCCCCGTCGTCTTCCCTGGTTGCCCCGAGGCTTCAACCGCCCATGCCGATCACCCAGCAGCCTCGGACCCCCTCGCCGGCGTCCATCTTCCACGATGGGATCTCGGCCGCGGATTACCCCCTGGGTCCGACCATTGGTCCTCTCGCCGTGTCCCACTCCGCCGCACCTTTTCCTTTGTCGATGGTCCGCGCTGCGACGCCGGGCAGCCGTCCCCTTACAACCACCTCAGATCCCCCGGCCTCGGCGATTTTACCTGCTGTCCTATGTTTCGTGTAGGAAATTGCAGGTCTTTGCAGCGTCCAACCAGTTAAGGCCGCCGCAGACCTTGTTGTTGATTGCATGCCTGGCATTGAGCCGGGCAAGGTTCATGACCCGGTGCCCAAAGTTCATGTCCAATTTTCGTCTCCGGCTGATGCAACGGCTACTGCGTTTACCCAGCCCAGAGGGAAGAGTCTGCCACTATGTCCATCCTACGCTGCCATGGCGAGCTCACTGTAGGGCAGCTAGACATTCTCGGGCTCAGGCCCGTTACCCATCCTTGTAGGCGACAAGCCTGCACTGATCGTCGGCAAGGACATCTCCAGTTCCTGCCGTGCATTTGGTGACCGCGCTTTCATTGGTCGGTTGGTCCTTCCTAAGGGGACTAAGCCACTCACTTCAGCCAGCCTGCACGCGGAGCTGGTGCGACTCTGGGGTTTACAGTCTTGGAGTTTGCTCTCCCTGGGGATGGGATTCTTCACGTTCCGGTTCGTCGATGTGGCGGACAAGGAGGCATCTTTCAGGCTGGACTTTGGAAGCTGCGACAGGGTAGACTCTTGCTGCAGCAGTGGGTTCCCTTTTTTAAACCCACTCGTCAGACCGCTACTCAGACTAGGACTTGGATCAAGCTTGTCGGCCTGAGCAGCGAGCACATATCGGAGGATATCGTTTCCAGCCTTGCCAGAGCGGTGGGTACTCCGATCAGACTGGACACCGAGGCCCTACACAGGGTAAATGGTGTTCAGCCTCAGGTATTGGTCGAGCTGGACCCTGCCAAGCCTCGACCTTCTAGCGTTAGTCTGATTCTGGACTACGGGGAGGTGGATGTCCAGATACAGTACCAGGATTCGACCCCAGTCTGCGTCTATTGCAAGGCGCAGGGACATCTGCGCGGTTCCTGTCCGCGACTGGCTCCAGCTAGGAAGCAGCCTTCTAGGACTGCTCCACCGCCCTCTGACTATCAGAACTGTTGGCTAGCAGGCTTTACGGGCTCGAGCACTGCTTTTTCTTTTTCTTTGTTTTTGGTTTTTTATCTATATAGGGGAAACTCAACCCCTAACGGGGTGTTTATTAAAAAAACACTATAAACCCTAAACCCTAAACCCTAAAACCCTAAACCCTAAACCCTAAAACCCTAAACCCTAAACCCCTAAACCCTAAACCCTAAATCCTAAACCCCTAAACCCTAAACCATAAACCCTAAACCCTAAACCCTAAACAAAACCAACCCTAAACAAAAACGGGGGGAAAAAATCGCGAAAAAAAAAAATTTTCGGGCGATTTTTTTGGTCTCTCCCCCTCAAACCACCTTTTCGCTGGTGGCCGCCGCGTGCGGCAGCGCTTGGCCGATCCAAGCCCACCAACAAGTCCGCCTCGTCAAGACGGTCAGTTTGGTAGGTCGCACGACCTCCCTCCTCTGCCAGAGACGAAAACCCGACGACCCCCGACTTTCCCGACCGTTTTTCTTTTTTGCCGATCGCCGGCGATGACGGCCCCGCCATCGTGATCGGCCACCAGATCGGTGCTCCCCTCTCTGGCGGTTCTTCCTATGGCCTCGCCGACGTCCCCTGTGGCGCCGAGCTCCTCCTTCGAACCTCCAGAATCACGCGGCTACAGTGCCTCCGCGTCACCCTCGCACCGCCGCCCTCCTCCCGTCATGGCCGAGCCGGCGCTCTCCACTCAGGAGCTCCGCTTCATCGAGGTGATCCGTTTGGTGCTAGCCACGTCCCCTGACGTCGCTTCGTTTGTCCTTACCGCGTCGGCCGAGTTCCGCGACATTGATAAAGGTTGCCCCGCCGCGTGCGGCGCCACCGCGGCCCAGCTCCACCTCCTTCTGACTCGCCTCCCTCCCGCGGTTCTAACCGTGCCAGCCGATAGTCCTGGTTTGGCCGGAATCGATTTCCTCCAATTTCTAGGGTTACTGTCGATTCTGGCACCGGCCGCCATTTCCGGCCAAATTGTCGGCGGCCAACCACCCAGTGAGGCCGCCCAACCCCGGCCGAACCTGCCCAGGGCCTCCGACCACCTCCTGGTTGCCCGGACCGCCCCCCCCGCTTTGGCTTCCTTCTCGGCAGATTTGGCCACCGCTAGCCGTGGCTCCAGCGACGTCGCCGGTCAGCTCCACCGGCCCCCGACGTCCTCCCAGGCTGCCCCGAGGCTTCAGCCGCCCTTGCTGATCACTGAGCAGCCTCGGACCCCCTCGCCGGCATCCCTCCTCCACGATGGGACTTCCTCGGCCACGGCCTTCCCCCCGGGTCCGACCGTTGGTCCTCTCGCCGCATCCCATTCTGCCGCACGCACCTGTCGCAACAGGCAAAGAAACCTCCGGACGCTTCCCCTTGGTGGAGGGTAGTCGCGTGCAAGCACTGCGAGTGTGACCCCGCGCTTTGCAGTAGGCGCAAAAAGAGATGGAGTCCTGGTATTGAACCTCCACCTCCACCTCACCATCCTCCAGTAGCATGCTGACGTGGGAAGGTCTGTCTGTAGAGGGGTCAAGCTCAACCAAAACCTATGCCTGAACGCCATTCACCCTGTTAAGGGCGTCAGTATCCAGCCTAATAGGTCTGCCGACAGCCCTGGCCAAACCGAACATAATATCTGGCATAATATGCTCGTAGCTCAGGCCGACGAGTCTGATCCAAGTCAGTGTAGCTCGGGTCTCCTATCTGGTGGGCTTGAATCGCGGAACCCACTGCTGCAAGTAAAGTCGGGCAGACGTCAGCTTCCAAGAGCTAGCTTCCCAAATTCGTGCCTTGTTTGCAGGCACCGAAAACTGGAAGCAATAAAATCCCATGCCGACAGAGATCATCTGCCAGGCAGAAGTGTCCCAAAGGCGAGTAAGCTCCTCTCGAAGTGCCGAAGAAGTCAAGGGCTTGGTACCCTTGGGGGTAACCAAGCGACCAATGAAAGCACGCATCCCAAAGTCACAGATAGCCCGGGAGATAGGCTGTCCAAGAATCAGTGCGGGCTTGCCGCCAAGTATGACTGGCTCTAGACCCAATCCAGAGTAAGTCCAAATCCTCGGCTCGGGCCGTGCTAGATCAGCATAAGATGGTCGTCCAGTGGCAAAATGTGGACCGACAGGAGACTCGACAGGCAGAGCAACAGGGTCTGCAGAAAAACTGCCATGACTTGTCTACACAGTGGTCGATATCAGTCGAGGCTCAGTACCCGACTCAGACACAAAAGCAGGCAGCGTAGCAGGCATCGAGGTACGAGTAGACTGAGGGATCTGTTGGGTGGGCAAGCGGCCCTCCCCCACGACAGGGGCCGAAAGGGAAGGCTCAAGCACCGATAGCTACAAATGCGGGAAGGCCTACAAAAAATGAGCGACAAAGGGCCAAAGGCACAAGGGGTCTGTACCCACAGACGGCGCAGAGGACGGAGGTCCCGTGCATGGACCGTCCGAGGATAGAATCAATGTTGCGGTATGTCCGCAGCTGGGCACGGAGGCAGGGACGCCTGCAAAAGGGCCAACACAGTGGACAGCGGCGGCACCGGCGCCGGCAACCGCTCCGGCACGGAGGAGGGCGGCGGTCCATGGCCAAAAATCACCGGAGGTGGAGGGGAACAATTCCGGGGCAGCCAAAAGCTGCGGGGGGCCGACAGGAGGCCATTCCGGCCACCTGTGGGCAGATCCAGTGGCTAGGGAGGCTGGGAAAGCCACCGGCGGGGAGGATGAGTTGGAAATCCAGAGTCCGACCAACTCCGGCGCAGACAACGGCCAACCAGCCGACCAGAGGAGCTCCGAAGGGAGAGGGGAAGCCTGAGGAGGCCTTCGGAGGTCGGGGGCAACAGGCTTGGTCGTCGGAGAAGGAGGGAGAGGAGCCACGGATGGAAGCGACGTGGGCAAGCCGGAGGGAGGCACCTGGGAGGAAGAGGCGACCACCGGCGAGTTTGTCTGGGTTAGGGGAAGCTTAGGAGGTGGTCCAAACCTAGTGGCGCGGCTAGGAACGGCGGATCGTGGCGGAGGAGGCCCGAAGGTCCAAAAATGGCAAAACACAGATCCAGGACGGCCATGATCGGAGGAAGGGCTCGGGAGCACCGCCTGAGTATGCAGAGTCCGGATCTGGGCTCCGATCAGCACGGCGTTGACCGGAGCACCGTGGGCGGAAGGCGAAAGTTGCGGCAAAGGGGGAAACGCAGGGCCGCCTAACGGGGGCACACCGGAGGTCGAGGCAGCCATGGAAAGAACTGCCTTGGCCAGGGGAATGTCGATCTGGGGCTTAATCATGACGGCCAGGCCATGAGCAGCAGCGATCGGGTTGAAGGAGGAGATGGTCGTCGGAGGTCGGGGGCGTCGGGTTTTGCAAACGCCAGTGACCCAGGGGTCGTGCGACCACCCAAAAGAATCGTCTCGACAAGGCCGATCTTTTGGTGGCTTCGGATCAGCCGGGCACGGCTGCACGCGGCGGCCACCGGCAAAAAGGTGGTCGGAGAGAGGAGCGCCGAAAAAATTGCCCAAAATTTTTTTTTTTGAAAAATCCGGGCTGGGTTCCGTCTCATTGTTCAGGGTTTAGGGTTTAGGGTTTAGGGTTCAGGGTTCAGGGTTTAGGGTTTAGGGTTTTAGGGTTTAGGGTTTATGGTTTAGGGTTTAGGATTTTTTTTAATAAACACCCCATTAGAGGTTGGGTTTTCCCTATATAGATGAAAACAAAATACAAAAGAAAGAAAAAGAAAAAGTAGCGCTCGAGTCCGTAAAGCCTGCTAGCCAACAGTCCTGACCGTCAGGCGGGGCGAGACTAAAAGCAGAAAGAAAAAAAAAGGCCCCAAACACTAGTCAACCAATGCAGTGGAAGATAGCTGGGGCCAACCATAAGGAACAAACCAAAAACAAACAGAAGACCATACTACCAACAGACTGATAGACAAGGCCAACAATAGCACAAACTGCACTGTGCAGAAGAGCAAGGAAACAGCTAACCCCATTTCCATCGCCTCTTAGTCCTGCCGCCTGTAGCAGGGGGAGGCTGCCTCCTGCTTCTCGTACGCACTGGTGAAGAAGGGGCTGGGGGAGATGGCACCTCAAAGCACTGCGTACCCGCCATGTGCTCGATGACCAGTCTGCTATCCTCAAGAGCCTCCTTTCTACCAATAATTTCCTCTCAAATCATGATATATTTTTGTAGATCCCGGATGCATACTATATACATCTTGGTGTGCTTAAGCCAATAGCTCCTTCCTCAATTCTCCGACATCCGGAACAACCACTCGGAGTCCATAATATAACACACCATCATCTAGTTGAAACTTAGGCAATACACTTAGTTCAACTTTTCTTATCATCTCGGTCACCTCTGGATCTTCTTTTTGCAAATCTACGACTCGTCCTTACAAAACAGGTCTCATATGCATCTCAGCCAAAAACCTTGGCTGAACCACAGATTTTCGACTCAAAGCATCGGCTACCACGTTAGCTTTTCCTGGATGATAGTTGATGGTGCAATCATAATCCTTGAGCAACTCCATCCATCTCCTCTGTCTCAAATTCAAATCTCGTTGCTTGAAGATATACTTGAGGCTCTTATGATCTATAAAGATCTCGAACT
>SOPF01022770.1:0-11793 GCA_012979155.1 Hypericum perforatum
AAACCAGTATCTCTTAATAATCAAACCAGTATCTCTAATAAGCCAAACTAGTATCTCTTTATAAGCAAACCAGTATGTCTTTAGAATCAAACCAATATGTCTGTAGAATCAAACCAGTATCTCTTAATAATCAAATGAGTATCTCTAATAAGCCAAACTGGTATCTCTTTATAAGTAAACCAATATCTCTTAATAATCAAACCAGTATCTCTTTTGCATCAAACGAGTACATCATAATAAGAAAACTAGTATGTCAGAAAGAGAAAACCAGTATGACAGAACAAGAAAACCAGCAAATCATCATCGTCCTAAATGTATCTTCTAGGTTTGGCCAACAACATGAGAAGAAAAGGAAAAACCTAAAACACTCGCAACAAAACACCCAAAAACCCGAGTCTCCGGTGTGGCTCTCCTCTTCTCTGACGCGGCTCTCCTCTTCTCCCACGCGACTCTCCTCTTCTCTGACGTGGCTCTCCTCTTCTCCGGTGTAGTTCTCGGGACGTGTATGGTTTGGAAGAGAGAGAGAGAGAAGGTTAGAAATAGTTATGTAGGAGATGAAAAGTGAAGAGTTTAAAGTGAAAGAAAGAGAAAGAGAAGTGGTGGGTGAAGGGTAAAGGTCAAATCAAATTTTGGGTAGTGGGTAAAGAGTAAAGGTCAATAATGCCCTTAATGGATTATGGACCATTGGATCTGATTTTCCCAAGATCCAATGACCCATATTAGTGTCCCCATATGGGGACACCCATTTAATTGTCCCCAGTGATGATTACTTTTCGGATGGGTATCCTTTTCGAAAATTTGCAAAAAAGTCATAGCCACCCACAATTTGTCTCTGAAGAAAAAAAAACATCCGTCACTCTAGAGAGATGTCGATAGTAGAAGGAAAAAATAATCCATCCACAAAAATTCTCTGAAAAATCTCCCAACAAAAAAATCTCTAATTTTGTTCAACCTCAAATTGCAAAAATGCCATATATTAGAATACATCATGAATGAGAGGCAAGAGGTGGACTATTTTTCGTATTGTCGGTAATCACTTTTCTAAACTTTGTAACTCTATTTTGCGTTTGTTGATTCTTACATTCTTTTATTCTTGGCAGGACTTGTAATGTGTGAGATACTAATTTCCTATGAAATATTAGGCAAGTTAATTTTGTATTTTGTAATGTGGCTAATATTTTTGCCTCTCAAACATCCAAAATACGAAATGAACGTGGCTAATATTTTATAGGAAATAAGCCTCTCTGACATTACAAGTCCAACCAAGAATAAAAGAATGTAAGAATTTCATCAAATACAAAATATAGTTACAAAGTTTAGAAATTACTACGAATACAAAAAATCGCTCTCCGTTCGCCTCTTGCGTCTTATTCATGATATATTCTAACGTATGACATTTTTGCAATTTGAATTTGGAAAATCCAGAGATTTTTTTTTGTTAGGAGGTTTTTCAAAGGATTTTTTGTGGATGGTTCCTTTTTTTAAATCTGGAACCGAATTCTCTTTATAGTGATGTATTTTTTTCGGTAAATTACTCTCAGGTCCCTAATTTAAGCCCTTTTTATAATATGGTCTCTGATTTATTAAGATTTAATTTAGGGTTCTTACTTTTTGAATTAATATACTTCTCGGGGCTTTGGCTGATTTCAACAACTTTGTTTATCACTAAAATAACTAAAATACCTTTAGATAACAAAAACACATTCTTCAACCTTTAGACATCCTTCAGATAAACAAATTATGATCAACCAAACACTAACAAGTACGAATCTTCCTCTTTCAAAGTCGCTCAAATCTTCAAAATCATCCCAAATCCTTCATCGACGAGTGATGCTAGTCTCGGCCATAGGCCTCCAAAACCCAATTTCCTAGGCTGAGGAACCTCCACCCTGCTATCCCTCCTCTACGTGTCCACTGAGCCTAGCCCACCGCCGATCGGACTCGACAATGCCAACGGGTGGAGGAGGAGGAGCTGGTCCCTTCCTCCTCCGCCATTGTGCTTGTTGGCCGTAGACGTTGTTGTGCTGGATGAACATGTATGTGACGTCGTTATCATACACCATTGGATCTTGCGATTACGAATCTCCCTTAGAATGGAAATCCAGGAAGAAGTGGTTAATTAATTAATTAATTAATCAAGTACTTAGGAGAAATGGAGAGCGAGCAACCTACATCTTTTTCGATGAGCTTGGAGAAGGAGCGCTCAGCCTGGAGGGAGGAGACGTCGCCGCGGTAGTCGCGCAACACCAGAACCCTCCCCTTTATGTCCAATAGGAACATCGCTGATGCTGCCCCTACCATTTTCGCCTTCTTCTCTTTCTTGTAACCATTTCTTCAGGTGAGGAGATGAGATCTGATGTGGCGGCGGTCCACTACACAGGATCATCTGTTATGTGGAAAAAATCACTAACCCGGGACCTTCAAACACCATCGGAGAAGAAGCTGGAACCAGTCATCAATCACCAGTAGAAGTCATCAAAGAAGAAGAAGAAGAAGATGAAGATGATGAGGTTTTGGCGTGAGAAGAAGCAACAGCTACTAGTCATTACAACCGTTACAACTGTTGAGTATAGTTAGTGGGAGTTATAGCCATTGGAGGGCATGAAGTTAGTGGGCCGCGTGTCTTTGAATGAATGGGTGAAGCAGTTATATGCATATTACAGTTTGGTTCTTGTGTTCTTTGTAATTGCGACATAGCTCTTTATTTATTTTCAATTTAGTCCTTGTGATAAGTTAATGTGTTAATTAGTTGGTTATTTCGTGTAATCCGTGGCATGGTCAGTTATGGGTTGTTGTTCTATATAAGACTTGATGTAAACTTATCAATGTTATGTTGATGAATGTATTCCTAGTTGGTGTAAAACCAAATTCTGTCTAACTTCCAATTTCTTCTATCTAATCTCCAATTTCTTTTGGAATCACTCTCTCAGATTTACAAGGAGACCTCCACTGAAATTTTCTAAGTAATTTCGTGATTGTGATTATTAATTATCATTTCCATGCTTCATTTGGTATCAGAGCCGAAAATCCTAGAAGTTATTAACTATGAAGCTTGATGATATTGCAGAGTTGATCAAAGAATTGAACAAGGAACTACGAGACAAAATCAATCAAGTTCGGGTTGATATGAATGATAAGTGTGATGGTTTGGAAGCCTCAGTTGTAGGCTTAACTATTCAGAATTCCAATCTGGCGAAGCAATTGGATAAATCTGGAGATCTAGTTATAGAGAAGGGGGCTGAATCAGTTCATATGAATGTTGATAGAGATGCAAGAGGGAACTCGGATTGGTTTAGATCAGAGCACACATCTGGACCACCATGGATGCCTTTCAAATTCAAATTCCCTAAATTTGATGGGGATGAGGTGGGACACTAGATCACCAAATGCGAGCACTTCTTTGATGTGGAGAAGATTGAGAATCACTCGAAGATGAAAATAGTTCATATGCTTCTAGAAAGGAAGGCGTTGAAATGGTACAAGAATTTTGTTAAAATGAGGCCCTAGACATTGCTATTACAGTGGGAAGAGTTTAAATATGCTGTTGAACGATGATTTGCCAGTAATGTATATGCGAATCCTATGAAGTTGTTGTTGAGTTGTAAGCAGGGAGGAAGTGTACAAGAGTATCAGACAGAGTTTGATGATAGATTGGTACTTTTGGACTTACCAGAGGAGCAAGCATTGCCTATTTTCTTGCATGGATTGAAGCCTGAGATTTCAATGGCCATCGAAATATTTTTCCCATAGTCATTAGAGCAAGCTTTTCAGTTGGCTCAATTGGAGGAAAACAAACTCAATTTTCATCCGTAGAAGTCAAGTAAAATTAACACGAATTCCCTACAACCAGAAACCATTGTTACCAACTTCTACAAACACTCTTACCAGGACTGATGGAATGCAAGGGAATTCATATACACCAGGGTCATCTGGACTGAATAGAAATGCTGCTAATCTGAATCAGAAGAACAGGAGTTATGACAGGGTACGCTCTAGAGAAATCGAGGAAAAGAGGACCAAATGATTATGTTTCTGGTGTGATGAGAAATATATGCAAGGGCATAAATGTGCTAATCGAGGAAAAACATTCATGGTGGAAGGATCAGATGAGGAAGAAGAGGATACGAGAGTCAACACTACTGAAGAATGTTTCAATCGAAGCACTTGAGGTAGGGGGCCTATTTTATCAGTTCATGCTTTGATGGGGAGAACTTTGTGAAGTTATCAGACCATGAAGGTGTCGGGAATGGCCTATGGACATTCATTGTTCATTCTTATTGATTCGGTAAGTACTCACAATTTTCTGGATGTCAACGTAGCAAGAAGACTTGGTTATGTTATCGAGGACCACAAGCTGATGAAAGTGAAAGTTGCAGATGGAGGTAAAGTGCAATGTAAGCAAGTTTGCAAAGAATTTAAGTGATCTCTGCAAGGACAAGAATTTGCTGCGGATGTTGTGCTTCTGAATCTTGGAAGTTATGACATAGTTTTAGGAGTACAATGGTTGGAAACACTTGACAAAATTCAATGGAATTTTAAGAAATTGCAGATGGAATTCTGGGTTGGTGACACTAAAGTGGAATTGCATGGAACCAAGAAGAGTGCATTGCAAGAGGGTTCTCCTGAACAGATGGCGAAGTTATTGGTTGTAGAAAAGGAAGAGGAAGTGAAATTTTGCAGATTAACACTTGTTAAATTTTTTTTCGAAATCTGAAGATGAGACGAATGATGAAAAGGAAGAGATTCAAGTTGCAGAGTTAGAACAAGCTCAAATGGATGATCTACTATCGTGGTATAACGATGTATTTGAAGAACCTAAGGAGCTACCACCAGAGAGAAATCAGGTGCATTACATTCCTCTACTTGAAGGTAGTAATCCTGTTAATCAATGGCCGTATAGACATTCTAGTGTCCAAAAAGATGTAGTAGAACATATGGTTAAAGAGATGCTCAAAGCTGGAATAATACGACATAGTCATAGCAATTTTGCTTCTCCTGTTGTATTAGTTAAGAAGAAGGATGGCACATGGAGATTTTTGTGGATTATCGTGCGTTGAATGCAATTATAATTAAAGATAAACATCCCATTCATATTATAGAGGAGCTTCTTGATGAGCTTGTAGGAGCTATGTGGTTTAGCAAAATTGATCTTCGATCTTTGAGACTAGCATTTTGTTTTTCTTTACCCATTTATAAATAAAAAATTTACTTTTTTAAAAAAAAATCCTCCCAACAATTATTGTTCTCTATATATGAGGAGTTGCCTGTTGGATCTTTAATTCAAAGTTGGACTTATATGTAAAATAATCATATAATGAATTGTCATGTTCGGTTGAGCTCACTTAAAAATGATCGAATAATGTTTGGGCTTTAATGTATCTAAAAAGGTGTGAGCGTTTAATGCGTAGAGACATTAAACAAATAAGAATTTTTTTATAGACAAAACTGTGACTACATAAATTAGGGTTTTCCTTATAAGATAGGGTTATGGACTTATGGTTCTTAGTTAGACAAGTCGCTGCAGTAGTCTTCCCATAGAAATTAGGTTAGATAATAATAAAGGAACTTTATGAGGTTTGTCATAATCCAGAAGGCCAACTCGTATTCCACGATCATGTTTCTCGTTATGAATTGAGGTACGCTTTCGTATTTAGTTTATTTTAATAGTTTACATAATATCGTGGACCATGGATTAGAGTTCATATAAATCCTAACAAGTGGTATCAAAGGCTATCATGTTAGATTATTAAGAATGCAAAGATTATAATCTCACAATTAATGGAATAAAATAGCCACCGTAGTAATCGTAAAGAATTGAAAACTCCATCAGTAATCGGAACTTCAGAAATTGTTTATTCTCAATTGATTACGTTTATTGAATTGTTGAATCCATCTCGGAAATTCAGAAATTGTTTATTTACTGTTGCGATTACTTTCAGAAATTGTTTATTATTCATAATAGGTTTACGTAGGATGTTGTTTAAGAATTGGAAATTGGCTATTCTGGGTAATGATTTCCTCCTCAATAAATTATTCATCCCTCGACAATAAATTATTTAAGAAAATAATTTGTCAACTTATCGATTCGACCTATACAGTAATGCAAATTGATCAAACAGCGGAGGATTTGATTTTTTTTTTGTAAGGGTATAAAATGTTATTTAAATTAAAAAAATTGCATATTGATGTATGCAAAAAATCGTAGAGTTCTTATACATAGAAACAAATTATCGATTTAGTCATACGCTAGGGAACCAAAGGAAAGTAATTTGCCATGTAAAAAATATGGATTCCAGCAGGGAAAAATAAGGACAACGAAAAGAAAATAAAAAAAATTGACACGAGAGGCGGAGAATATGAGCCTCCTCCTTCCTGAGACCCGCTCTCTCCGTCTCCCAAATCCACCTCACCATTCTTCCTTGGTTGTTAGTTCTTTCCACTATTCCTGGGTCATAGTTTGTTATTCCATGAAGTGGCTTTGACCACATTTTTCGTAAATTTAAGGTTGTTATGTAGCGGCATTGCCACGTTCTCCTTATGTGCCGGGATTCTACTTGTATAAAGCCTAGTCGCGTCTGTTGATCGAGGTATGCAATGAAATAAATAAATCGGGAGGAGGAGGAGACGAACGGTCTGAGGGGGAGCAGAACGGTTAAGAAGCTCCGTCTTTCCAAGCCCTAACCATTCCAGATCTCCGACGCCTGCTAATGCCGGATGGCCGCCCGTCTTGTAGACCGATGCCAATGCCTTGCTCTCTGGGGGTTGTTACCGACAAGGTTCGTTCGTGTTGTTTCTTCCTTCTCGTCTTGTCCGAGTGCGTGTCTTATTTTTGTTGTGGTGCTTGATGCTTTTTCGCTTTTCGTTCTTTGGATAGGATATATATCTGCTTGAGTTATAGCGGAGGGGTTGCAACCGGAGCAAACTCTGGTTTCCAAGATTATTTCGAGGAATTCGATTTTTGTGAACTCGGATTCATTGGCCATCGAAGCCCTTAAAAAATTTGATTCAAGGCTGGTAACCCTTTTAACGTTTAGTTAATCATCTTCGCGGTGTTTTTTTATAAACATTTTTATTTGATCATAAATCCGTAGAGAGAAAGTCGATGAGCTGCTGAGATGGATTTCGTATCTGCCACTTATGATTCTCTTATCATTGTCTCTTTATGTCAGATGCAAATAGGTACGGTGGGATATACTAATAAACTATATGGTTTATGGATAGGCATTCGGACACTACAGGAGAGCACATCGTTTGTGGGAAACGGAGGAGTACGATGGAGAGTTCGGAGATGATTCGTGTTAGCAAGAGGCCTACCTCTGCTTCAGTATCTGTCTCGAATACTCCTTTTAAGGCAGTGACCGCGGAGCGGTCCTGCCGACCGCAATGAATCAACTAAGCTGGAACTGCCGTGGTCTGGGGAGCCCACGCGCAGTTCGGGAATTACGCAGGCTTGTCAATGCCTGTCATCCCCAATTGGTGTTCCTGTGTGAGACGAAACTTAAGTGTGCTGAGGCGGAAAGAGTACGTTGGAAGATGGGATTTGAGTGTGGAATTGCGGTTGATTGTGCAGGGATGGGTAGAGCACGCAGTGGCGGACTTATGCTTGCTTGGAACAGATCCTTATCAGTTGAGCTCCTGTCATACTCACTCCACCATATCGATGTAATAATTTGTAATGAGATACCGTGGCGGTTTACGGGTTTCTATGGTTGGCCTGAGGAACCCGCCAAGTATTTATCATGGGATCTTTTACGTCAATTGCGGTCAAGATCTTCTCTACCGTGGATGTGCTCAGGCGATTTCAACGAGATCCTCTCATTGACTGAAAAGAGGGGGGGCCGAGCCATTCCGAGATCCCGAATGGAAAGCTTCCGTACAGCGGTGGAGGAGTGTGGTTTCAATGAAATTCAACAGAGTGGCTTTGATTTCACTTGGTGTAATGGACAGGAAGGGGACTACTTTGTGGAGTGTAAACTGGATCGCTGCTTTGCTACTGCTAGTTGGCTCGATTTGTTCCCCTCTACCAATGCAGAAGCCTTTCGTCGAATTGCATCTGATCACTGTCCTATTTTATGTCGTATTCGAAAAACAACGTTGCGTAGAAGGATAAAGCGATTTAGGTTTGAGACAATGTGGATGCGGGATGAAGACTTATTGAATCAAGTCCATGAGGGCTGGCGCGCAGTCGGACAGAATGTGTCTTTATCTCTTCGAATTAAAGCTTGTGCTGATAAATTATCAGATTGGGAGAGGAGCCACTTCGGAAATGTTAGAAGACAGATTCGTGTGCTTGAAGAGAGGGTCGCAGACCAACAAAAACGCCCACTTACGAGGGAATCTAAAGCTCGCATTTCTTCTTTTCTGGCTGACCGGGATGAGTTATTTATGCGCGAAGAGATTATGTGGGCTCAACGTTCGCGGGTTGCTTGGCTTAAGGAAGGAGATAGGAATACCAGATTCTTTCATCAAAGGGCCAAGGTACGACACCAGCGAAATGCAATTTCGGAAATCACCACTCAGGAAGGACTTGTGATTCACGATGATGATTTAATTATGGCTGAGTTCCATGGGTTTTACGAAGCCCTCTTCACCTCCTCAGGTAACGGCCGAGCTTCACTAATTACGGACAGGATTGATAGACGTATAACGGACGAGATGAATGCCATCTTTGAGGCTCCATATACAGCACGTGATATCAAATTGGCTTTAGATCAAATGCATCCGACAAAAGCCCCGGGTCCTGACGGAATGTCTCCTGTTTTCTTCCAGAAGCACTGGCAGGTGGTGGGATCGGCAGTTATTCAAGAGGCCCTGGCCATCCTAAATAATAAAGGCGACCCTTCTAGCTTAAACCATACTATCATTGTTCTGATCCCCAAGACTCAGCGCCCACGGACATGCTCGGAATATCGACCGATTAGTCTTTGCAATGTGGTTATGAAGGTAATTACAAAGGCCATTGCTAATAGGTTGAAGGCGCATCTCGATAAGATTATATGCCCTAATCAGGGTGCTTTTGTTCCCGGGCGTATCATTACTGATGTGGCTCTACTGGGCTTTGAAGTTTTTCACTATCTGAAGAAGAAAACGATAGGGCAAAAAGGTTTTTGCGCAGTGAAATTAGATATGATGAAGGCATACGATAGGGTGGAGTGGTCCTATCTAGAAAACCTAATGCTAGCGATGGGGTTTTCTGTTGGAGTTGTGGATCTAATTATGAGATGTGTTCGTACTGTTAAGTATTCAGTGCAGGTAAATGGCAGATTGGGGGAATATTTTGTCCCTAGTCGGGGATTACGTCAAGGAGATCCGTTATCTCCCTATCTCTTTCTCTTATGTGCTGAGGGTTTCGGCACTCTGATTGACGAGGCAGTCCGGACGAAGGCACTTCACGGTATTCGCTTGGCGAGGAACGCTCCGATTCTGTCATATCTGTTTTTTGCAGATGATTCTTTGGTATTTTGCAAGGCAACCGAAACAGAATTGAGAACTCTACTCAGCATTATTGAGGTTTATCATGCAGCGTCGGGTCAAAAAGTCAATTTGGAAAAAAGCACAATCTCTTTCAGTAGAAATATGGATGCTCAGGAAATCGAACGACTGCGATCAGTAGTGGGTATGCGGGGCGGAAAGGAGGAGGATAAGTATCTTGGTTTACCTACTGTCATCGGAAGATCTAAACGTGTCATCTTTGCGCACCTGGAGCAGCGGATTCAAGAGCAAATTAATCATTGGCAAGTTCGATTTCTTTCTCGGGCAGGTAGAGAGGTGCTCATTAAATCGGTTTTACAATCAATACCAACCTATGTAATGAGTTGCTTTCTTATACCTATTGGCACTTGTGAGCGAATTGAGCAAATGTTGTGTAACTTTTATTGGGGTATGAATGGAGACCATAACTCGGTGCACTGGAGGAGTTGGGATAAGATGTGTCGCCCGAAACATGAAGGGGGTTTGGGCTTCCGGCGGCTCCAAAACTTTAATAAGGCAATGTTGGGTAAACAAGTATGGAGATTACTCACTAACCCAGGTTCTCTTACAGCAGTCATACTACGAAATAAGTACTTCCCACGGACTTCCATCTGGGATGTTTCGGCCAGGAGCTACGACAGCTACTCCTGGCGTAGCATTCTGTCAAGTATTCCTCTTCTTCATGAAGGCATAGAATGGCGTGTGGGAAACGGTGGAAGTATTCAGATTTGGGCAGATAGTTGGATCCCGGGGTTGCCTTCTGGTATTCCGAAATACATACACCCTGGTATGGATAATTTTTGTTGGGTGTCGGAATTGATAAATGCAGAAGGGCCGAGTTGGAACGATCAGTTACTCGATACTATTTTTGCTGCGGATGATGCCGAGAGAATCCGAGGTATTATCCTAAGTTCTCGACGACCAACTGATGTCCTTCGTTGGCGGCTTACGGGGGACGGCGAGTATACTGTCCGAAGCGGATATCGAATGGATTTTGGGAGATGGTGGGCAACTAGTCATCCCGATGCTGCCATTGTTACGGATGGGACTCTATGGAAAACATGCTGGTCTCTTCTTTGCCCTCCCCGGATTCAAACACATATATGGCGGATCATTGATAATAATTTGCCGGTAAGGACAAATTTACGACGTCGTGGGATTGCAGTTGAGGATATCTGTCCGGGCTGTGGGGTGGAGGTTGAATCGGTCATGCACTTGTTCTTTCTGTGTACTTGGTCGAGACAACTATGGATTGAAATTGGCGTTGACTTTACACCAGCGAATATACATAACTTAAGGGAGGGCTTGTTGTTTTTATTCTCCACATGTGACCGGATAGAACAAAGTAGAAGAGCAACTTGTTTATGGTTGATCTGGAGACTACGCAACTTAAGGGTCTTTCAACCAAATGAGAATATTAATCGACAACAGTTTCTTATGGATGGTTTCCGATCCTGGCGGGATTATCTGGAGAGACAAGGCTCTCCTTCTATGGAGGACCGATGTCAACGTTCCTTGCGTTGGATGGCGCCGGAGGCTGGTTGGGTGACAATCAATGTAGATGCTGGTATCCGGTCTGAGGGAGGTGGACAGGTGGGGGTGGTGGCAAGGGATAATGGCGGGAATTTTGTCAGGGCAGCGGTACGTGTTTTCCCTAACCTAAACCATCCCACTATTGTCGAGGGTTTTGCTGTTCTTGCAGGTCTTGAGCTGGCTGGTGTGCTTGGCGTGGAGAGAGTATTGGTGGAATCTGATTGCTTACCAGTAGTGCAGCTTATACTCAAATCGCCCACTGATAGAAGCGATTTGGCGATGATTATTGATGATTGTAGACTGCTTTTCAATCAGTTTCGGGCTGTTCATGTACGTCATGTACATCGGGAAGCTAATCAGACTGCGCATGTCCTGGCGAAAATGACAGTTTCAGAAGACCGTAACTACCATGTTTACACTGTACCCCCTGATGTTTTACTACCCGTCCTTGAGCGGGACAAACTGGGGCTTGTGATACTCTGATTAGATATACAAGCATATCCTTCAAACTTGTGCAGTGTTATCGCTGGTACTCTTTTTCCTATTTCCGGTTTTTTCCCGATGCGGCGGGTTTTCTGGAATTAGGTTTTTTAATGAGACCAACGGCTGCAACTTCGTACTTGTACGAAGGGAAGGTTTTATGCTGAGTTAGTAGTGTCTAAGTGTTCTTATACGTCTATGTTTGGGTTGTCCCTATGTCTTTCGTCTGTCTTGGTTTTTGGGTATGCTTAGACTGTAACCTTCTGATCCATTTTATCAATGAAGAATCATTTCTCCGCAAAAAAAAAA
>SOPF01022778.1:0-14626 GCA_012979155.1 Hypericum perforatum
CCAAACCCGCAAAAAAAGTGGAGGGTTTGGGCGCTTGAAATTAGCAAAAAAATAAACGTAGCCAAGTGAGCTGTTTTAGCTGTTGAGATTTGTTCCACTCTTTCCTTGTTTGGCAGGACGATAAAAAAGCTATTTTATTATGGGGCCTTGAGGTTTACGCCGTAGCTATTTTAACAAACAACCAAACAGTAAAATAAAGTTAATGCAGTTAATCTAAGTGTTCACGGAAGAGAACATTATACTTGCAATAAGTTTTGAAACAAATCTTAGACGGCTACTACTGATAATCATGTTAGCTTATTAATTTTTTCGGACAAGTTATTATTTTTAGATGGAAAAAGTGAAACCTACCAAGAAAAGTATCGGAAAAGTAAAGGAGTTAATTGCTGAATTAGTTTCCTTTCGGAGAATATTTACAAATTAACAATTGCTGCTCAGCCACAAATAAATGAATCTGTTAAGCCTATTTGTTTGGAGGGAAAGATGGAAGACCAAATTAATTTAGACCCAAAAAGTCTAAAATGACGCATAAGCTAATTTCAAGCCGGCTCTGCCCAAACCCTCCACTTTTTTCGCGGGTTTGGGTTGAATTTTCAGCCAAGCCGAATCCGCCGAGACCGATTCTAGCCGAGTACAGACCCGCATTTTTTTATGAGGTTTTAAGTCGAACCCGCGTTTTTTGTTGCGGGTATGAGCAAACCAAACCCACAAAAAAAATTGCGGGTTTGGACCAACCCCAGACAAGAAAAACTTTTTCTGACAACCCCTTTTTAGTTATTCTTTCTTTATTCGACCCCCTGCATGAAATTTACCCTTTTCTCTTGATCCTCTCCGTTTTGGCGTTTTCCCTGAACCACCGGTCCACCAAAAATCTCCAGTGTTACACCCATATGGGGGACAAAATAGCAGTCCCCGTCGAATCTAATCCGTTCTCCTAGATATTGGCTACTAAAGTTGCCATTTCAGACAGGAAATCTAAGTGTAATATCGTTTTGTGTTTGCAAATAGAAAATGTAATCAGGGACGGATCTAGAAAATTTATACTATGGAAGCGATAAAAACACGTTAAAATTTTGTTATGTCAATTTTGTCTTTTTTTGAATTGTGGGGGCAAAATAGTCAATATCAATGAGGGCAAACATGATTTTTGGTTAAGTATTAACTATAATTTTTTTTTTTTGGGTAGGGGCAATTGCCCCCATACCCTTACATGTAAATCCGTCTCTGAACGTAATGTTTTTGCATTTATTGAATATAGGAAAATTGTCTACCTTTCAATCGAATGGCGGGAAGGAGTGGTCCTCATCTCTCAACGCTGATACCGTAGATAAGACAACCAATCATTGACGTGCTAAAATTCTTATTTTCAAATTTTACGTCACTTTGTATGTATTATATTGCTACATAGCTTCTTAT
Organism: Hypericum perforatum; assembly: GCA_012979155.1. Classification (NCBI taxonomy): domain Eukaryota; kingdom Viridiplantae; phylum Streptophyta; class Magnoliopsida; order Malpighiales; family Hypericaceae; genus Hypericum; species Hypericum perforatum. Next base: position 1,417 of record SOPF01022778.1, read on the forward strand.
CTTAATAGAAGTCTCTAAACCCTATCCGTAAAAAAGAAATTGATGGGCGCGTATGGAAACCGTACACGTACATCAATCCATCGTGATAAGAATTGAAAGGTAAGGCAAGTTTAGAATATCAACCCCCAACCCCCGCTGCTACGTGGTTGTTCGCCATTGGGTGGCCATCTGCCACGCTGACAACTATGGCACCACCGCATGTCAGCGTGACACTCCACGTGCCTGCGCCAATGTGATACCACGGTCGCCATGGTATTCGCCGATTAGGCCTCCCGTCTCTCTCCTTTGCTTAAATTACTATTTTCGTCCCTTCTGTTTCAAAAATGATGATTTCGTCCTCCAGATTTGATTTAATAGCACTCTAAGGTCCCTGGTGCCGGAATCAGAAAATTTCTCCGGCAAAATTGAACTTAAGATTACGAAAATACCCTTTACCTTTGAAAAGTAAAAAAATAAATTGAAACACAATCGTAATTCGTATTGAGCTGAAATTTTGCATAAAGTATCCTAAAAATACACATGATTTACATAAAATATTTCAGAAATTTTGGAGCCACATAAGTATTTTTTTTATTTTTCAACATGCCAAAATTTTGTAAAATCTTATAAAATAGAAAGTTTGTCTAATTGGGCTGAAACTTGTCCCATGTGTCTTTACGCATCTTTAATGAATTAATAAATCAAAAAGTTTGGATTCTCACTAGCCAATATTGAAAAAGTCTAGGGATACCAAAAATATAAAGTTTTAATTTATTTTTTTACTAAAAATGGAGTATTTAGTAAAGATTCCTAAGGACACATAGAACATGTTTTAGGTTCTAAATTCACTAGATATTCTTAAGAACACATGGGACAAGTTTCAGCCCAATTAGACAAATTTTTTATTTTATATAATTTTACAAAATTTTGGCATGTTGAAAAATAAAAAAATACTTCTGTACCTCCAAAATTTCTGAAATATTTTGCGTAAATCATGTGTATTTTGAGGATGCTTCATGCCAATTTCAGCTCAATACGAATTATATTTCAATTTATTTTTTACTTTTCAAAGGTAAAGGGTATTTTCGTAATCTTAAGTCCAATTTTGCCAGAGAAATTTTTCGATTCCGGCACCAGGGACCTTAGAGTGCTATTAAATCAAATCTGGAGGATGAAATCATCATTTTTGAAACAATAGAGACGAAAATAGTAATTTAAGCAAAGGAGAAGGACGGGAGGGCAATTTACCCTAGTTTTTTTAATGTAAAAAAATTAAAAGAATTTTGAAAAAATCTAAAAAAATTATTAAGAAATTTTTAAAAATTCTTTCTACCAATTTTCACTTTTATGTTTTAAAAAAATTTGTTTTACTGTTTTCTTTAATTGTGTTAAATTTTGTATCCATCTAATATTTTTTTGGGCAAATTACTCTGAGGTCCTTGGTCTTTACATTATTCTTCTATTGGGTCCCTCCTTTGTTATAAATGAGTATTAAGTCCCTGTTTTATTCAAAAATGTTTGTCTCGGGTCCCCACCGACCAAATTAGACTTTTTTAATTTTTTTCATATAAAATGACTATTTTACCCTTCACAAAACGACAAATTTCATCATATTTTTGTCATTTTGTGAAAGATAATATAGTCATTTCACATGACAAAAAATTAAAAAAAAGTACGATTTGGTCGGTGGGGACTCGAGACAAATATTTTTGAATAAAATAGGGACGGATTAATCATTTATGTAACAGGAGGGACCCAATAGGAGATTTTGGTAAAGACCAGGGACCTGAAGGTAATTTGTCCTATTTTTTTAGTTTAAAAATTTTATGTGTTCTAGAATCGTTTGAAAAGTCTATAAATAGGAATCAAACTCATATCAATTTTTTACACCAAAACACAAACTCCTCTCTCATCTTTCAATTAGTTTTAATCGTAAATATGGATCCCAATTAGTTTAGTAAATATGTTGAGTGGATCAATTTTAGATCTTTTAGTCCAAATCATGATTTTTTAACTTCTAATCCTACATTTACTCTCAGCTTAGCCAAATTATAGAGTCTAACCAAGACCCAATAAATTACCCTATAAACCAACCACATTACCCTCAAAACAAACCAAACTACCCTCAGTACCCTTCAAATTACCCACAAAACCCACCAAACTACCCTCAACCCTACTTAATTACTGTCAAACTCATCCAATTTACCTAAAGTACGTAGGAAAGTACCCTCAAAATCTATCATATCCACCGGGAAACTTTTTTATTTTTTTTTTCAAATCCACCAAATTTCTAGCAAAGCTGACCCCAAAATCTACCAAATTTCTAGCAAAGTCGACCTCAAAACCCACAACCATATTTGTCTCCAAATAAGAAAGGTGATAGAGCAATAATTAAAACCTGGAGTATTAAAGAAGACATTGTCTTAATGTCTTTTTATATATAGAATAGTGAAGACGCAATCGTCACCTATAACCAGAAGTGGCAAGGACTATGGACTCACATCAAAAATTTATATAACCAAAGTCGAATAGAAAATTCTCCCAACCTTAGCGCGAGAAACATGGAGTAGATGAAAAATCATCATAAATGACTATCTCAGGTATGCGGAAGATGGACTGAGGCCTACAGCCATGCATCCTGCCAAAAGTAAAGCAGACATGTCGAGTTCGATATATTGGTTAAAGTGCATGAAATGTTTCTTAACACACACAAAAGAAAAAGTTTACTGACTTGCAGGTTTTTATGGAAGTCATGTGCAAATATCCCAAGTAGAATCCTAGAATTTAGGACCTTCAATTCTTCACCTCTCCAAACAAGTCACAAGATGCACAGAGCGGTGGAAGCATGAATAAAACAAAAACCTCTACGGATGGAGATTACTCAGTTCCCACTAATTCTACTACTCCAATGAGTGAAGGATCAAAAATATTGCATTCAGTTGGTTGAGATGTTGCCAAGAAAAAGAAAACTGCAAAAGGAAAGGAGAAAGCCACTACAAGCGATGATGCATTCTCTATAGAGCTCGAATCACTCCAAATTGAACGGAAAAAATCAAAAGTGGTTGCACAAAAGGTCATAGTCATCTTGCAGATGAACGAGGAAAACAAAAATAAAAGAATGAAATAGTTAACGAAGGCCAAAGAATTAAGCGATAAGGCCAAAATATACCAAGCCAATACAACCATTCTTCATGCCTTGCTTGCTCGAGGAAGAGACCTATCTTGAGACAAGAAAGAGATTAAACGCTTTTTATTGTTAGATCAGTATAAAAAATAAATGGTTGACTAGATGTATGCTTTTTAATTTTCTGTAATTTGTTTTCAATTTCTCATGTAAAATATGTTTTGAAATTAATATATTTTTATTTTGAAAAATTATAAATTTTGTTAGTTTGAGATCAAATTAAGCATCTTTAAACTTTCTAACAAGCATATTCGAGTTTAATACAATTATCTATTTTTCTAAAAAACCAGAGCTGAAAAAAAAGCTGAAGTGAAATAGTGTCACGGTTAGACCTGAACAAGAATCGAATCTGATTCGTAATTCGATTTGATTCGATTTGTTAATAATTCGATTCGATTCATGTATAATTTGATTCGTCGAAAATTCAATTCGAATTCGTCATTGTTTGAATTCGATTTGAATTCGTCAAACCGGCGAATTGAATTCGAATTTGATTCGAGTTGAATTCGTATTAAATTCGTATATATATATATTATATATATTAAAACATTCAAAAAAGGAAAGGGAGAGAAAATTAAAAAATAATTTGGAGGAGGAAGTTGGCGTGAAAAGGGAAGGGGGAAGTTGAATTAAAAAATTCGAGTTGAATCATAAACCCTAAACCTTTGAATCTCAAATCTCAAACCCTACAACCCTTAAACCTTATATTCCCTAAACCCTAAAACCCTAAATCCTAAAGCCCTAAACCCTATAAACCCTAAAACCTCAAACCCTAAATTCTAAAACCATAAACCTTAAACCTTTAAATTCCAAATCTCAAACCCTACAGACCTTTAACATTATACTCCTTAAACCATAAACCTTAAATCTCAAAGTTTAAACCTTACAATCCTAAACCTAAAATCTTAAAACCAAATTCTAAACCTTACAAGCTTAAATCTCAAACCTTTAAAACCTTAAATTTCAAATCATGAACCCTAAACCTTAAAACTTTACACTCTAAACTTTGAGTCATAGTCAACTTAATTTTGTACATTAAATGTAAACCCAGACTTTAGTTTATTTATTTTCCAAAAAAATTTCAACGCTTATTCAAACTAATTTGAATTCAATCGAATTCAACTATAATTCGACTATAATTTGATAATTAATAATTCGAATTTGATTCGTCCTTAGACGAATCAAATACGATTTACGATTTTATAAATTTGAATTCGAATCAATTCGATTCGAGTTCGACCTAATTCGACAAATGGTCAGGTCTACCCTTAACCCTAAATTATGAAACCATTAAACCCTAATTAAGTGCAAACTCTAACTCTAGTTTATTTTGGTATATTAAGTGCAAACTCAAACTCTAGTTTATTTTTTTTCAAAATACGTTAAATATTTATTCCTAACTTTTTAATTAAATATTTAATATTTAAGAATCAATTCGGATTCGATTCTGATTCAATTCGAATTCGAAGGTTTATAATTCGTATTTAATTCGTCCTTGGACGAATTGAATATGGTTTAGTGTTTTGATGAATTCGAATTCGAACCGTGATCAAGTCTACTCACGGTACTGTAATAGTGTTAGGGTAGTGGCCTGAAATCTGAGTACTGGGATAAAAGGTGACATGGAATAGTGGCATGACATTGTAATGATCGCAGCGTAGTAGGTATTCTTAGCAACACTTACAATAACTTTATGGTGTAATGATTCATCGTATATGTCAGGTAATTAGATTTTGTGCTTAAGGTTTATTTTAGAAAGATTTTGGAGTCTGAGTTGTTATCAAAAGTATTACCAAAATGATATTATGCCAAAATTCTGCCAAACAATCGGCTTAGGCAACTAGGAGTTGGTCGTTGTAGCCAGTTTCGAAAAATAATTTTAATTCCCATCGACCTGAAAATGGGACCTGATTGAGATATGCTACACTACTCTTATAATATGTCACGTCAGAGTGTTCTTGCACTCAATTTTTTTTTTCACTACGGTGCCGTGGGCATTTCACTACTATAGTATCTCGAATATGTATTCTTATAAAATGTTAAAATTAATTTTCAACTAACAAAAAAAATAATTTGCTAAATATTTTAATATTTTTTAAAAAAATCAAAAAAGTTGACTTGTCACGGAATGCCATGTGGCTCAATCGGATCGGGTCACGTGGACGAGGGCGCCAGTGTAGCCCAGTGACATTTTGCATCTTGCTTACATGTAATGGCACCACACATGTCAACGTGGCACAATGACTCGCCTACGCAGCGGCTCGTCTAATGGCAAGTGGCTCCTACGCGGTAAAGGGAAGGCGCACGCCCTCCCCATAGTGACTAGTTTAAAGGAGATGAGCAAAACAGAAGAAAAAAAAGAGGAAATTGAGAGGAAACACTTTCATGGGCATGTCAATTTTTAGTTTAAAAATTGTTTACAACATAAATAAAATTTAACTATTTATTTAATACAATAACCATTTTTGATACTTAACTACATTGTGATATAAACGAAAAAAACTATTTAATATAATTGAATAAATTATTCAATATAATAAAATAAACTATTGAATATAATTGAATATACCATTTGATATAAGTGATAAACTATTTGAACATATTTCGACTAAATTTATTTAAAAATTTTCCAATTATCAAATTAATTATTTAACTACTCATTTTAATATTTGGAGTCATTATATTAATATTTTTTAATTACTCATTTTTAAGAAAGGCTAACAAATTTTATATCAAAGTTTTAGTTTGTTGTATTAAATTATTTAGTCATTTATGTCAAATATTATATTGTGTTAAATAATTAATTTGATGATATTAATTTTGATTTTGACTCTTTAGATGAATTTAATTGAAAATATGTTCAAATAGTTTACCCGATATTATCACATAGTTAAACTAATTATATTTAATAATTTACTCAATTATACGAAAATTTTTTACTCTCTTATATCAAAAATGCGACTTCTTGACCTTACAGTAAAAAAACCAAGTCACAAAAAAAAAACTCGTAACTTGGTTCTAGAAAATTTTTCCATCACTTGGTAATCACGGATAATTTTTTCGCGATTTGTTAATGTTGTTCTACGTGGACATGAGATTCATAACAATTTTTTTATACTATTTGGATATTTAATCATGAATAATAACTCTTTTTTGAAATAAAAAACTCTAAATTTTGTGTATTTTTCTGCCGTCCGAGGTAGGATATTTTATTTATGTCTGTACTTTCGTCAATCGGTCAGTCACTTCCACGGCTTAAAAAATATCAACAAAATAGTTTGTTACGTCCTCTGCCCCCGACCGTGGCACAAAATAATTCATTTTTTTCTTCGATGAGTGCACAAAATTCCGAGGAAGAGACCATCAATCTTCTTAAAATTAATGTACTCATAACGCTGGAACCATATAATAATGCTTAATGACCAGGGGGGCGGCATGTAGAAATTAGTGAACCCTACTTAATGTTTTGTTCATTTAATAATTTAATATATATATTTATTAAAAAAAATTTATCCTAATTAAAAAATTAATCAGCCTATAAATTAAAATTAAATATTAAAAAAATTAATTATTTTATATATTATTTCCATTCCGAATTTTTTGGCTCCGCTCCTAATAATGACTACGTCCGGATGTTCTAGGCTCGGACTAGACATTCAAGCAAAAAGAGTCGGAGAAGTCATTGGTTTGTCATAATCTAAACCAAAGTACCGAATCGTACATATTTCAGCGCCCCCTTCTCATTAACTGTGAACATTATAGCTACCTCATGCAAGTCTGTTGCATAATCAAATTAGCTTCGCATTTACTCATTCGTATAGAAAAGGATCAGACGACCTAGGCACAGGAATCGTCTCCAAAGGAGTCTTCAGCTTCATAACAATCCCAAACTTCTCGGTGAGGTCGACCTTCTTCCCTTCAGCCACCTTCCAATCGAATGAATGCAGAAGCGTGGCGAGCGAGTACATGAACATCTTCTCGGCCATGGCGATACCGGCACATATCCTCCTCCCGGACCCGAACGGGAAATAGCCAAAGTCGTTCCCGCTGTAGTCCCACTTGCCATCCAGGAACCTCTCGGGCCTAAACTCGAGAGGGTCCTCCCATATCAATGGGTCCCTGTGGATGGCCCACACATTGACGAAGACCCTCGTGCCCTTGGGGATAGTGTAGCCTCCCACATTGCAAGTTTCGCTAGGACAATGTGGGACTAGCAAAGGGAGAGCTGGGTGTAGCCTTAGGGATTCCTTCATTATGGCGTACAAGTAAGGGAGCTTGTTGATGTGGGATTCTTCCACTGTGGTATTCTTGCCAACTACGGCGTCCAGCTCCTCTTGGGCTTTCTTTAGGACGCTCGGGTCGTTGATGACTTCGGCCATAGCGAACTCGATCGAGTTCGCGGATGTGTCTGTTCCGCCCATGACCATGTCCTTCATTATCAGTGTTTACATGTTAGCGATGGTTTACTTCAAATGATTTCATTGTCTTGGCCTCATTTATTGGTTAAATTCTAGGGGCATTAAAGGAAGAAAAAAACATCTAGCTCGCGCAAAAAAAATAAAAATCTCCTTCGTTTGGCCGCCATGGTAGATATAAGATTCCACTGAAACAAATCTGGCCAAATCGACTTTCGATTAGACATCTTTTTTAAATTAGAAAAATTATATCTTACTAACTTATCTAATTGCTCATCCATATTAGGCCATCCGTAGCGGGGAGGGCGCCCTCCCCTTGCCACGTGGCGCCCGAGCATTGGGCGAACAGCCCAAGCATTTTCTTTCTCCTAGCGCCCCTGCTGTCAGGATGGCATTCCACGCCTCTGAAGGCGTGGCCCGGACTGGGCGACGTGGCCCATTCTGATTGGGCCACGTTGCCCACGTCAACAATTTATATTTTATTTTTTTTTTGAAAAATCGATAAAAATTTAAAAAAAATTGAGAAAAATTAGAAAAAAATATGAAAATTATTTTTACCATTTCTAACTTTTCTGTTTGAACAAATTTTTTTTAATTATTTTTGATAATTTTATACAAATTTTTGAATCCAAATAACTAGATAAATTAGATTTAAAAAATTGTAAAACAATTATTTGTACAACTTTGCAATATATTATGTTTGAAATACATATATTTTTAATATTTTTCATAATTTTATAAAATTAGTTTAATACAATAATCTTATTTAATTTGATGTAAATTATGACATTTGAGATAAATTATGTAATTTGATGTAAATTATGTAATTTGATCTACTTATATATTTAAAAAAAATTATGTATACATGTATTTATATATCTTAAATACTCTAAACCTTACCCAAACACTTATATATCTAAAAATTAAACTATATTTAATTTGCAATTCTACGAATTTGTAATTAGAATTATTTATGCTTTGATTTTTAATTTAGCGTATTCGAAGTTAAGCGAAAAAATATTCGAGTTTAATACAGTTAGCTGCATTTAAAAAAAACTGAGCTGAAAAAAGCTGATGTAGCTGGGGGCACGAACACTGTAGCGAGGACAGGGATGTGGGCTGAAAAACTGAGAGCAGGGGCACGCTGATGTGGCGCCCAGGACACGCACTGTAGCAGGGGCGGGGGTGCGGATGGTCTTATTTATCAACAAATATGACGCTAGTAGTAGATTGTTTAATCATGCATAAGATAGAAGAAAATATATTACCACTATTGTGATTTGTGCCCTTGCTCTGATAGTAAAAAAGGTCGACATTTGGTTTACAGTAAACTATGCATGTTCAATGTGTTGTATACTTCATTTAATGGTTACGCGTTATACTTAGATAAGAATACGTGGAACATGATAAATTTAATTTATAAATTCAAAATAATTAAAATTCATTATTTACAACTTGTTTAGGATCATTTATTTGCAATTTTGTCAATGCTCATACAAACATCTTTTGCTTGACGAAATTTGTTTTTTTTTTAAGCATAGAACTTCATATTTTTTGGGAATAAGATGGGTTATTACTTAAACTTACCATAAGCAAGGCCTTGACATGGACCAAGGTGAGCTTGACGTTGGCGTCAACCTCCTCGCCCTCCAAGTTCAACAAAAACTGCAAAAAGTCCTTATTCTCCTTCTCCCCTCCGTTCCCCTCGGCGTCCAACCTCCGCCGCTGCTCGATCATCGTCTCGAACATCCCGTCAAACTTCCCGGCGATCGAGACCATCCGCCGGTACATCCCCTGGGGGTCAAACCTCCCCATCCACGGGAAAAAGTCCGCCAAATTAGGCATACCGATGAGCTCCATCATCTCGCGGGCCGTCCCTCGTCCCCCTGTACCTCTCCGCCCCAAAGCATGCTCGTGATCACGTTCAGGATCGTCAGGAACATCTGCTCCCCGAAGTTCACCGTCGAGCCTCGCTTGTCGGCGATGTAACTCACCATCTTCCGGACCTCCCGCCTGCGGAGGTGGTAACCGGAGTCCAGCGTGGCGTTGCTGAGCATGTTAAGGACGCAGACCTTCCTGAGCATCCGCCACTTCGGACCGTACTGCGACCACACGATGTCATTCCCGTCGTATGAGGAAACACGAGCCACGTTTGGGACGTCGCGGTTGGCGAACACGATGTCGTGGTTCTTGAGGACTTGGCGGGCCAGCGCCGGGGAGGAGATCACAACGGCGAGCTTTTGGCCCAGTTGGATGGTGTAGATTGGTCCGTGGGTCTGAGCCAGGTCGGCGAAGTGGGTGTGGAGCTCAGGGTCCAGGGAGGCCAGGTTGCCGATCAAGGGGAGACCGCGTGGGCCCGGCGGGAGGTTCTTTGGCCTCCGAGGGAAGAAGACCCACCACGCCGCGAGGAAGAGGAGGGCGAGGATTACGGCCACCGCCAGGGTGTAGGAGACGGCATCATATTGGAGGACGGAGTTAACTAGAGCCGGTGCCATGTGTCACGGGCAGAAACTTTCCCTCGCTAGTTTGCCCGTGCGGCCTTAAGCTCCTCTGAACCTAAGTAAGCCTAACTCTCGCAACTCTCCGAACTCTAGAGAGAGAACCAACACACAAGTAGCTTTAGAGAGGGAAACTTGAATACTTTGTTGGATGATTACAAATGAGAGGGGGAACCCCTATATATACAACTCCTACAGTTACTATTCCAACTACCGTAATAAATGCTTGCCTACCTAATAAATGCACCTCTACCTACAAAGTCAAAAAGGCTACACCTATTACATTAATTATGGCGGCTCTAAATCTCGAGGTACGGCTACGCATCCCGAGGTACAATAAATGCTAGAAGATTCTTCATGTCTTCCTAGAAAGCTCCTCCCGGGTGTTAACCCCAACACGCCAATATCGCCCCTTACGGGCCAGATCGGGCCTTCGACAGTTAGCCTGTGATAATTCTCCCCCACCTAATCTCGCGACGCCCTCATCGCGGCTTCAAACTCGGCAATCTTCTCCTTGAATTGCCAAAGTACATCCTCGCGCTCCCAACTTATGTCGCTATCCGGGTGGCCCCTCCAACGCACCAAGTACTCGTTGTGTCCCGTTATAGCTCCTCTCCTCCGAATCACCCGCTTCGCCTCTATCGACTCGACCTCCTTGTCGTATTGCGAGTGAATATTTGTTGGAGCGCGGCTTGACTCTCCTCGGCCCGGGTCTTCCTTATCCGCGTGATAAGGCTTCAAAAGGCTCACGTGAAACACCGGGTGGAATCGCAAGTTGTCCGGCAAAGCAAGCCGATATGCCACCTTCCCAATTCGTTCCACTATTGGAAATGGCCCTTCGTAGCGTCGAATTAGACTTTTGCTCACTTGCTGTGAAGTCTTCGACTGATGGGCGAGGTTCTTAACCAGCACAAGGTCTCCTTCCTTGTACGTCACCTCTCGACGCTTAGAATCCGCCCATTTCTTCATCCTCTTCTTGGCTCGGGCTAAATATGCCTTTGCCATCTCGCTCTTCTCGTGCCAACCTTTGGCAAACCGGTAGGCAGCTGGACTCGACCCCGTATATCCTGTCGCAATCATCGAAGGGGTAAGTGGTTGCTGTCCTGTCGCTACTTCAAATGGGCTTGCATTCGTGGACTCGCTCTTATGAAGATTGTAGGAGAATTGCACCACGTCCAGCAGCTTCGCCCAATCTGCTTGATTGGCACTCACATAGTGCCGCAAATAAATCTCGAGCAGCCCATTAACTCTCTCCGTTTGTCCGTCTGTCTGCAAATGCACTGCCGACGAGAAGTTCAGATCTGATCCCATTATCTTGAACAACTCCTTCCAGAATCGGCCAGTGAAGCGTGTGTCACGATCACTCACAATCGACTTCGGCACTCCCCAATACTTCACCACGTGCTTGAAGAAGAGCTTTGCGGTTTCCTCTGCAGTGCAATCTTTTGGTGCGGCAATGAAAACTCCGTACTTGGAGAACCTATCCACCACCACGATAATGATGCCGCATCCGTCAGATTTCGGTAGGGCTACGATGAAGTCCATCGAGACACTCTCCCATGGTCTCTCTGGAGTAGGCAGCGGCTCCAACATTCCTCCGGGGCGGGCATGATCCACCTTATCTTGTTGGCACACAAGACAAGTCTTCATGTAAAGATCCACGTCGTCCCTCATGTACGACCAATAGTAGGACTCCTCTACTATGGTTTGCGTACGATCCATCCCCGGATGACCTGCCCACTTGGAGTCATGACACTCCTTGATGATGCTCTTCCGAAGGCCTCCCCATCTCGGCACAAACAGCCGATTACCTTTGGTGTAAAGCAATCCATCCTCGACCCAGAATCGGCGAGTCTTCCCTTCGCTCACCTGCGTCACCAACTGTGTCGCTAATGGGTCATGCTCCATACCCTCCTTGATCTTGTCGCGGAGAGTTGTTGTGACCGAACTCACCGCGGCCAACTCGGACTCCTTTGTGGACTTCTCCTCCCCCACTTGCATGGTCGAAAGTCGCTTTGAGGGTAACTTCCCCTCTCTCACGATCGGCACCGTACAAGTAGACTTCCCAACAATAACCATGGTGTTAGTGAAGGGAACGGGAAAAGCATCAACCTTGTCCATAAACTCAATGCCGAGGATGACCGGGAAGTCATCCATCATGACTACGGAGAAATCCACTCCTCTTTGCCAATCCCCGAGTCGCACCATCACATTCCTCGCCGTGCCAAAGATCGGAATCGGGCTCGCATTCACCGTCTTTAACGACCCCTTCTCCTTCTCGAACTTCACTCCTAATCGCGCAGCTTCTTTGACTTCTAGGAAGTTGTGGGAAGCGCTGGTGTCGAGAAGAGTTTTGGTCTCTCGCGTGTTGATGCGCGCCGTGACGTACATACGCCCTTTTCGCTCCGACTTTGGTGTCTCCATCTTGGCGCCAATGGTGCTTAGGAGCCTCACCGCTCCTACTCTCGCCTCCTTTTCGCGTGCTTCCTCCTCCTCGAGCATCGCATTGAGCTTGACCTTCTTCGGACATTCACTTGCCCTATGAGGTCCGTCGCAAATAAAGCATCCACGAGGCTTCTCCTTCTCGTAGCGCTCCTTGCTGCGGTCGTACTTGTCGCTCCTCCTCTCGTAATGAGAGTTAGCGCGTTCGCCCCTTCTCTCATAGTGAGAGTTGGTGCGATACTCTCTCTCCTTGCTCGGCGACTTGGTGCGCTCTCCCCCACCTTTTCCTTTGTCCTCCTTCCTCACCTTCCTCGGTGACTCGGACCTTCAGAACTCTACTAGGACTTCGGCAACCGCTATTGCCGTAGAGACATCCTACACCCCACGTCGCTGCAACTCCAACTTTGCCCACGGTTGTAATCCGTCGACAAAGGCAAAGAGTGACTCCTTCTCGCTCATGTCTTCGATCTCCAACATGAGCTCCTGGAACTCCTTCACGTACTCGTGCACACTCCCCTTGTGCGCGAGTCTTCGAAGACGTGCACGCACCTCGTGCTCCACGTTCTCCGGATAGAACTGCTTCTTGATCTCCTTCTTGAAGTCCTCCCACGTCTTCACCACGCAGGTTCCCTTCTCTATCTCGCTTTCCTTCCTTCTCCACCACAGCATGGCAAGGTCGGCTAGATAGTTGG